>OX578276.1:112106399-112241182 GCA_951217055.1 Gerris lacustris
CGTGAATGGGTTGAGTCAGGTAGTGAGCAAGTTGATGGCCGGATGAGACGTGTCGATGTGTAGAGTACTGTTGGTGGATGACGGAGACAGAAAGTGAAGGTTGCTAGGAAAGGAGCAGGTAGGCGTTGAATGCTAAAGCATGGGGCGCCTGGCTAAGCAGCACGTGGGAGTACTTCTTCCGCTCCCCTTACCCTAATAGCTACCAGATACTCTCTTTACTTTACTACCACTTTCCTCTTCATCTTGGCCTACCCTCCACTTTTACCCTAAACTATTATAAATTTTACTTCCTTATAAAATAACGGTGTAAGTTGAACATTCTTACAAGCGTTAAAAGATGAGGAAATGTAAATATTATATATGCATTAAAATATTCGAAATTTCATAAGAATTTTACAATTTATTTAATGTTCGTAATAATTTATATATGTTTATTTAAGTGTAATGAAACTAATTATTAATTTATGTTTTATTTTATTAATTGATATTTATTAATTTTCCAAAGTATAATAAAACTAAACTTTAAATAATAATTGTTGATAGATCGTGTTTGTAAATTGTAACTATGCTGTTATTATTATTTTACTATAAAAACATATTACACCTATTTGCGACCTTAACATTTAAAATATGTTAAGTAGATTGTGCTCAGTAATGTAACACCCATTAAGTACCCATTCAACTCACACTAACACATATAATTAAAGTTTAAATGTGAATTTAACGTTGCATGTCAATTGAGGGATTGAGATAAATTAAAACTTTATTATCAGACAGCAAAAGTAGTCAGGCTCCAAAAATTAAATTCAATATTATTAAAATATGAAATATAGTCTAGGAGATCAAGTGCTCAGTCATCAGTTTTAGACTGATCAAGCTAGAATTTTGTGTATAAGTTAATCTTTTGGTGCCCTTTAAGAATATGTGATCGCCTAAGTTAGTCTGCTGTAGCTTGGCCATAGGCTGTTAAAAAAACAGACCGGTGGAGAGCAGCCATGTCCCCTCCATTTTGGCAGAAAATGTGAGTTTCATGATACTGGTAAAAAATTAGTTAACAGACCAAAAATCAAGTTGATGTTAGTTTGTCACTTGCTATGTAACTACTTTGAGTGGAAGAAATATTTTAATAATTAACCTATCTAGTGGAAAACTAATATCAACTTGATATTTGGGGTCTACTAACTAATTTGATACTCAAGATCATGAAATGGTCAATGTCTGCCAAAATGGATCTCTCCACCGCTTTGTTTTTTTTTAACAGCCTATGGTCAGCCTATGTTAAAGGTAAGTGTCCATCTGAGACTTTTTAGTATCGAGACTCGCTCTCGAGACTAAAATCACTAGTGGACATGGGGCTGAGACTAGTCTCGGAGAGTTAGCGCTAAAGTCTCAGAGACTCGCCGTATCACAAGTCGACAAGCTCTTCCCCTGTGTCTCGAGACTCAGTCTCATGGTTCGAATCAGTTTCGAATAGCTGAGACTAGTCTCCGAGACAAACCTCACTACATCCCATCCTTTAACTACATCCCTTCCACTAAATATTATATTTATTTATTTTGTTTTTTTTTTTCCCCTCAATTTTGATATTGTAAAATGTCGAAAAACGTGTAGACTGATGAGGAAACGTTTCTCCTCATTGAATTATACTAAGCAAATTAAATCCTTTGGAATATTAAGAAACGTGATTATCGAAACAAACAAAGATAGAAAATTAAAGAATTTGTGGCAGGGGGGATATGTATTGCAAATAGCTGTATGAATCACCTAGAAATTAAATAATAATTAAGCAGGTAGAACAATATATAATATTGGAACATATTATTTATTTCCTGATAACGGAATTAATTCAGCGTATGATATATTTATAAATATTATTAATTTATTTGTGCTTAAATAGGTTTTATTTTTTTTTATAAAGGCTTTGTTAGATAATTGAAACATTTATTACTAATATATTTTACCATACTACCATATATTTTATAACATATTACCATATATTTTTTACCATATTATTAATAGTTTAAATAACTCCTAATAATATTGTAATTGCATTTTAAAATTTTATTATCCAAATCGTAGGAACCGTTTTCGAGACATGATTTTGTTCACGTCTTTTCAGAGTTTTCGGGAGGTAGCGCCCCCAAGTTTGGAGCTACAATTATTTCTTGATTTCATCTCGGGGTATGATTTTTCTAAACGAGTACCCCAAATTTCGTCGAAATCGGCCCAGTAGTTTAGGCACCAGGCGTCTGCACAGACAAACGACAGAAGACAGAAAGATATGTTTTAAAAACCACTTTTTGGACTAAGGGGACCTCAAAACGTGTAAATCCATCAAAATCTCATTATCTAATTTTCGCGCCATCACAATACTTTCTCTTTATATAAGAAAGTAAAAACGGGAGAAAATGTAATAAATTGGATATTAATAGGTTTTAAACACATAAAGTCATTAAATTGTACGAAATAGGACGCGCGGAAGGTATGTGTCACACTAATTGGGAGAGTATTTTTTTTTATCACTTTTTTTTACCTAGTTTGTAGGCTGAAATTAATGCCAGTATATGGCGTGCGGCGGGGATCCTCCATTGGGCGAGTCTCAGACGAATCTGCGGGATGATCTCAGGTGGACACAAACCTGAGAGTAGTCTCGGAGACTCGACTCTCCGAGACTCGACCAGGGCTGATGTTGCTCTCAAGTGGACAAGGTAATGAGACTAATCTCGAGACTAGCTCTCGAGATTTAGTCTCAGGTGGACACCTAGCTTAAGGTAAGTGTCCATCTGAGACTTTTTAGTATCGAGACTCGCTCTCGAGACTAAAATCACTAGTGGACATGGGGCTGAGACTAGTCTCGGAGAGTTAGCGCTAAAGTCTCAGAGACTCGCCGTATCACAAGTCGACAAGCTCTTCCCCTGTGTCTCGAGACTCAGTCTCAAGGTTCGAATCAGTTTCGAATAGCTGAGACTAGTCTCCGAGACAAACCTCACTACATCCCATCCTATAACTACATCCCTTCCACTAAAAATTATATTTATTTATTTTCTTTTTTTCCCCTCTTAATTCTGATATTGTAAAATGTCGAAAAACGTGTGGACTGATGAGACGTTTCTCCTCATTGAATTATACTAAGGAAACTATTGAAACTAAATTATACTATTGAAACAGAGATAGAAAATTAAAGAATTTGTGGCAGGGGGGATATGTATTGCAAATAGCTATATGAATCACCTAGAAATAAAATAATAATTAAGCAGGTAGAATAATATATAATATTTGTACCTATTACTTATTTCCTGGTAACGGAATTAATTCAGCGAATGATATATTTATAAATATTATTCATTTATTTTTGCTTAAATAGGTTTTATTATTTCTTTTTATAAAGGTTTTGTTAGATAATTGAAACATTTATTACTAATATATTTTTTATTATATTTTAACATACTACCATATTTTTACCATATTATTAATAGTTTAAATAACTCCTACTAATATTGTGATTGCATTTTAGAATTTTATTATCAAAATCGTCGGAACCATTTTCGAGAAATGATTTTGTTCACGTCTTTTCAGAGTTTTCGGGAGTTAGCGCCCCCAAGTTTGGAGCTACAATTAATTTCTTGATTTCACCTCGGGGTTTGATTTTTCTAAACGTGTATCCCAATTTTCGTCGAAATCGGCCCAGCAGTTTAGGGACCAGGCGTCTGCACAGACAAATGACAAAAGACAGATAGATATGTTTTAAAAACCACTTTTTTGGACTCGGGGGACCTCAAAACGTGTAAATCTATCAAACTCTCAATATCTAATTTTCGCGCCATCACAATACTTTCTCTTTATATAAGAAAGTAAAAACGGGAGAAAATGTAATCAATTGGATAACAATAGGTTTTAAACACATAAAGTCATTAAATTGTACGAAATAGGACGCGCGGAAGGTATGTGCCGCACTAATTGGCAGAGCATTTTTTTATCACTTTTTTTTAACAATTTTGTAGGCTGATTATTGCCAATATATAGCGTGTGGCGGGGATCATCCATTGGGCGAGTCTCAAACGAATCTGCGGGATGATCTCAGGTGGACACTAACCTGAGAGTAGTCTCGGTGACTCGACTCTCCGAGACTCGACCAGGGCTGATGTTGCTCTCAAGTGGACATGGTTAGGAGACTAATCTCGAGACTAGCTCTCGAGATTTAGTCTCAGGTGGACACTTAGCTTTACGCAGACAAACTTAGCCTTCCACATATTCTTAAAGGGCACCAAAATATATTAACTAAAACACAAAATTATAGCTTGAAGTTCTTCAGTCACTATCTTCAATGCTTGATGTTCAATGCACACTATCTCCTAAAGAAGTACAGGTCCATTTAATAAAATTATATTAATTTTTTGGCAGCACTGATAGTCAATGGATATGGATTTAAAATTAGTTTGATTTATTAAACTATTCTTCATCAATTAATTATAATATATCTGTAATAACTTAATTATTATTATTGTCTGAAAAATAAAATAAAGTTGGGTCACGTGTATCAAAGAAGTATTCAGTAAAAATTACCCCCGAACTAGCTCTACATCTATTTCCTATGTATTTTCTGAGTTTATGCAAATGTTCCTTAAAAAATGGTAAACAAATAGATCTGTGAGATCATTTAATTTTTCTTTGAAAGGCAATTATGATATCATTTGCTGTGTAAAATAAAACAAAAACTAAATGTTTAAGTCTTCATCAGAAAATATATAAATGCTAAATAAACCCTACTGTAATTACTTTTATAGCTCTCTTACAGTAATAGCTGTCACAATTATCAGCAATAAAACAATTGCAAATAGTAATACATATTATAAAAAAAAGTCTATTTTTAAACAGGAAGTAAATAATACCTTATATTATTAATTTAAACGATTAACTCATTGCTCTGAATTAATATACAACGAATCTACTATTAATAGCACTGTTGCAGTTTGTTTTATAATATGGCCTAACATGTTACAAAAGGTAAAGTAAAGATTAGTTGGGGAAGAAAAACATCCCACGCTAAGAGCGAAGAAATAAGCACAAATGACGTAATTATAAAAATAACAACTGCACATATTATTATTTTATATACTGACTTTATCTGTTTACTTTACAACTTCTGTTAAATGAGTGAGGTGTTACAACTTACAACTTAAGTGTTCTACTGGTGTTAAACTGAACTGTAATATATGCAAGATATTCTTTTGAATGCTCTACTGTTTTAGTTGTCTTACCTTATATAATATTTTGTTCTGCAATGAATGATATATCTTAATTTTAATTCGGATTGAACATATGATTTGCAAGTGGAACCAGAACTCCTTTATCAATAAAAATTATAAAATATAAGCACTGAATATATTTTTCAATTTGAATTATGAAGGCCTTTTCGAATAGGCATTGTCTAAAATTTTTAACACGTCACTCCAACTGACATTAAATTAATTCTGATGATCCCATTTCGAAACGGTTTTATTTATAAAAGCTATTCAGATAAAGGAACATCATTAATTAAATTTCCTCTTCACAATATACGGAAGAGATGAATATCACTGTATTTATATAGATTAAGGTGAATAGGGCAAAATCATAATTTTTCATACGTTCTCTGACAATATGAAGAATGTCACCTATAAGACCGTCTAGCTAACTTTACAAAACATTATATTTTTAAGAATCCCTAGGTGCAGATTTCATGGTAGAAAGACCGTACACATAATAGAATCATATGTTGTTATATATGTATTTTAATATATTCAAATGAATGCAAACAAATATACAGGTATGATGTCACAACATCATATTCTGGCAGCAAAATCTCTTTTATGAACTGCACTTGGTTTTAAAATGTCCGAGGTCAGAGAATGAGTATCCTGCCACAATATTCATTATTTATAAACCTTGTGGAATCATTAAAGAGGCTACGTCTTTATTCAGTTTTCATATTTGGAGGTCTTTGAAAAGCAATTAACCCCCCACCTCTTTTAATTTCAATTTTTACGCTGTTTCCATTATTCTTTGATGTTTGATAAATGGATTAATATTTAATTAAGGGGTTGAGCGTATAGTGGGGCTTGAAACCGCTGGGGCTATTGTTGCTGGTGAATCCGTGGGCACTTTTCTGGATGACATCACCCTTACCATCATTAACCTGATTCATTTACTGTTGTACTTTCTACCAGACAAACCAACAAACTAAATAATCCCCATAAACTAGTAAATCACTTCATCATACAATCCTAAAATAGCCAACATAAAGCCTTCTACCAACAGTAGCATGGTAAAGCTATAACAAATAATCACATATTATCAGTTATAATAAGATGTAGTAAGGGAATTACATTACCCTTTTTTATAAAGGAACCGATAAAGATAAATGCAGTTCTGCACATCCTTTCGAGGAGAGAGCAATTGAACATTTAAAAACCCTTCTCATAAAATATGTTAATAATAAATGTTCACATTTTCCTATGTGTTTACTAATCAAAATGAATGTATTATGAATCATTTTACCACAAAGTTGTTCGACCAAAATATTGCCATGAGCCATATATATAAGAGCAATAAAAAATCCCAAGAAAGAAGTAAAGTCTAACGGTTAAATATTTTAGCGTTTATAATAAACTCTCCTAGTAATACTTTCTCTGCAGAATGCCTTAGAATTAATTTACTGTCAGCATTAGTTGTGAATGCTTAAGGAGTTGGATATGTGGAGAATTCTTAGGGAGAGGTCTTAAACTTGTCAGGTTAAGTGTCATCAAGAAGTTATCTTCTTCTAGTGGCGCACAGTCTGAATATTAAATGTTGCAAACTTGTTTCTTTCTCGAAAAGGCACGACTTACTTAGACCTGTGTGTGGGGTGCGTCTTCGTTTGAAAAACACCACGAGAATTCGATGACCCCGCTGATTATAATTTTATATGAGTGAAAATAAAGCTAAACAATTATAATGATTAGATGTTGATGCAGGATATTTTTTTATATCTTTAGAAAAATTATGACAACCCCTATGACTTTTATTTCATCTGTCTAGTTAACACATATTTTTATTTAGTTTTAAAATGACAAAAATTCACTATTCATTTAACTGTGAAGACTATTAGTTATTTGCAAATAAATTTATTTAATTAATCAAAACATTTTCAATTAGTTGGACATTGCTGAAAAGTCTTGATATTACCAACGCTTTTTAAATATATAATAAGTGACCTAGACGAACTATATTATATTTCTTAGCTAAAATATAACTCATAGAGCAAATTAGATTAGTTAGAACAGACCACTCGACTCAAAATCAAATTGATCCTTTTGTAATATCCCGAAAGTGTAGGGGGAAGGAGGGCAGCGATATCCCTACGGCAAAGGTTAGGATGAATATTGTGGCAGCATAATGGAATAATAATTAATAATAAAAGAAGTATTATGCTAAAGATTATAGAAAAAATATCGGGTACGGGATATCTCGGAATTTTTCTTCACTTTGGAGGACACTAAAATGGCCTGTCCTGCTGCTTTGCAGCAGGAGGAAACAGCATTGGGCGTGTAGTCAGTTCTTGGATGAGTGATAGTTTTCAACTGATTTTTTTATTATTAATATTTCTAAAAAAATTCTATACATTATTTTTATTTTGCTTCCGAGCTTACCGAAGGTTACCTTCGGTAAGCTCGTGTTCACTTTTGAGAACGAAAAACTTTTATGCCTCCGATTTCAAAAATTCCAAGACAGTTCAGACATCAGGGAACATTTTTGGTCTCGTGTCTGTCTGTCTGTCTGTCTGTCGGTCTGTGTGTCCACAAATTATGAAACGTGTGACGATAACTTGAGTAAATGTCAACCGATTTTGATGAAATTTGGTAGACATGTTCATTTTACCAATGCCCAGGATGAGTTCGTTGGACAACGTTATCCGTCCAAGCGTTCACGAGCAACGCTCGCGTAAACGTGAACTTTAAATTTAAAACTTTTGAATTTTAGGTCGGGGAAAAAATCTAACTTCATTTATTCAATGAGACAAACATTTTTTTCAAATACAATTTTTCAGTAAAACCAACAGCGACAGTGCTATGAAGAGTTGAAGATCGCTAAAACTATTAATAGTTTTTACAAAATAAACAATATAACAATAAAGTAATAAAACAATAATTGTTATATTACATAATAGGATGCGGGGAAGCTTTGTGCCACACTAATTGGCAGTCTATTTTTATATTTCTTTTATTTCATTTATCTAATTATTTGAATTTTGGAGGTATTTTGACAGACGTAAACAAACTTTGACGTTTAACAAAAGTATAGCACTATTTTAATTAATAATTATGTTCGCTTATATAACTTTTAAACTAATTAATGAAATTTCATCGGGGTTTTTATATTTGTTCCTTAATTTTAACGGTTCCAACGATATAATGTATGTCAAAAAGTATTTATACTTTCGGTATTATTAACCGATATTGGCCGCCATATCAAAATTAATTTGTTGGATTTGTTTGTCGAACAGGGAGGTTCATTCGTGCCAAATTTCAACTTGATCGGACCACTTTTCGATTTTTTACGATTTTTTAAAATAATTTGCTGACTCAGCAAACTGGGTTCAAGATGGCGGAAAAATATTTTTTTTTTCTGGTGGCACAACTAGAAGTAAGGACTGATTTTTCTGTTAAGTTTCAACTCTCTAGGTTGCGGACGCTACGATGATAACACACATACACACATATCAACATTCAGATGTTATTCTGAAAACCACTCAGGAGGTCTTAAAAACACTCAAAACGGATAATTCAGTTAAAATCTTGAAAAGAAAATGTTGGGTAAAACATAACTTTTCCTACCGTACGTGAGGAAAAGTAAAGAGTGGGTATTTTCGGTCAGCTGCAAACATTAGTAATAACATTAAATAATTAATTTATTGTTAATGATTATTACGTCTACGCCGGAAGTTTTTCATATGAAGGTGGTATGTCTATTTATTTTATTATGAATATAAGTTACATTCAAGAATTAAGATTTTTCTTTCTTGTCCATATACCAATATACTAAAAGTTGTAGATACAAGTGTAATCGTAATAATGCTATTCATTAAGTCGTCAGTTTAACAACCTTTGGTAAAGCTTATTTGTTTTTCTGCTCAGTAATCAATGGCTTTCTTATAACAAAGCACTTTAAAAGTTCAAATTACTTACTGCCTAAATATTAAGATTTTTCCCCAACTTTATTTTATTGTAAAATATTTTTGAAAAATAATAAGTAGAATAATAATGACATCAGATTGAACAAATAATTTCTTAAACTTAAAAAATAACTTACACAAAACGTTAACCATAAATAAACTTTTTTATAGCTTTCAATTTGTGTTGCTAAAGACGAAATTGTTGCTGAAGAGGCTTTTTTTAAAGACGTATTAAGTACCAAGGAAAAAGTAATCTTAGCACCCCCCCTGTAAAGGGTTAGACATCATTGAAAAGTTTGGTAGTTTACTTGATAAATTGGTATAGCCATTTACTCGAAACTTCAAATAACCTACAACAAAAAAGTATATACTTCTAAAAAAAATACAATTTTTCCAATAAATCGTAATACAAAGTAAAGAAGTTAAAACAGACGGAGTGGAGAGACTGGAAAGTAGGAGCTATTAGTTAGGCGTGCCAAGGCTGATGAATAGATCAAACTGCGTGCCTCCAGTGTTAAGCTAGTCAAACAATCCAATCAAAGACTTGCCGCCTCTCCACCATGCGCATCTCTCTTAGAAAAATTCACCTGCGAATTGGCTTATGTCAATTTTAAGGAAGGTGAGAATAACGGCAGCTGTATATATTATACGACTATTGACATAGCAGTTTTATAAGCACCTTTATTTTCAGTCCCTGTAAATGAAGATTGTATATTTTTTCTTAAAATTTGATTCTCAACTCTTTCCATACTTTTTTTGAGAAGAACTGCCAGCAATCGTTACACTCAATATGACAATGTATTAAGCAGTAATCAATTACAAACGTTGGTTGAGGGATTATTATATGTCACACTAAACCTTAAATATTTATTACACTATGTAATGATGGTGAGTATGCACCCCATTGCTTGGGTTTATATCCGTAGCGCTTAAACTACTGAGGTGGCTACTCCGTTGTAGTAGACTACATTGCTTGAACTCGAACTACAGATCCCTGGGTCTATGCCGTAATTCTTTAATTAACAAGATAGCTACTCCGTTGCAGCAGTGGGGATTGATTTTATTTTTCTGGCTCCCTTCCCCTTTATAGATAATATTAATGCTTAAAACTATTTGCTTAGCTTATTTATTTAGCAGTTATAGTACAATTCAAGTAAATTATCCACGTCAATTTAAATTTCTATTCATAATACAAAATTAATATACTTGTAAAAACAATCTGATTTTTCAAAAACAAGGCTATTAAACGGGTTTGTTTATTTACAGAAACGTTGACAATCTGATTTGCATTTAACTAAAAGATAAGAGAAAAAAAAAGGCACGAGATTACAGTTTTACTTGATTACTTGAAATGGTTTGAAATTGAGTTAAAAGTTAAAACTTGTTGCCTTTATAATGTATTACGTGAATTAAATGATAATTTTAAGGAATAAGGTCGTGCTGGTAACGCAAAGCGCAGCACCTCGCACACAGAGCACATGAATCATTTAAATCAGAGTTGTAGTCCTTGGCTCGCCCTCTCATTCATTCATTAGTACACTCCCCATTCATGATTTGCCAATGTCCATTCATAAAGTCGACGGAGAGAGGGAGAGAAAAAACCTCGCTCCGCTTCCGCAACGTCAAAACTCATTTGCATAGTGGGATTATATTATTTAAATATCAGGGGCCAGTGTGAGATAAGAAGTGGACGCACTTGTTAGCAGTGGCGCCTCTAGGACAGGCTCCAAAGACAAGAGGACGGCCCATTAGAATGTGTAGGCGCCGCGTCGCCCTAACAACCTTAATTTCATTCTAATAAGATGAAGCTTTAAACCACTTATGAATATAATCCCGACCTGTTATAGTTAAGCTTGCCAATATTTGTACAGATGCATACATGCTTATGAACGCCTTGATCTAATCAAGCGTGGTTTAATTTTCTGACAACCTATTGCTTAATATTAAATTTAAGTATAAATGTTTAATTCTTATATTATTTAACTAACGAACTATTTTGATTTTCAAGGGAAAAGGATCAGTTGAAGACATGTCTTCTTGGAGACCAATAACGATGTACTCAATTGTGCGTCGGATTCTGGAAAAAGTACTTGATTCCGAATTACGAGCCCAACTTCGTTTTCATTCCAGTCAAAGAGGTTTTGTCAACGGTCTTCCAGGGTGTCATGTCAACACGAGGATAATGGACGCCATTCTTAAGAATGCTAAACATAATAAGAATGACGCTGTGATCGCTTTTCTAGATGTCACCGGTGCTTTTGACAATATCGGACATAACCATATTATAAACTCGCTACAAGCCAATGGTGTTTCTACTGATCTCTCAAGAACCATACAAGCACTACTCTGTTTTAACACAGTTAAGATTAACGCCGGTTTTAAACACACAAATCTTATAGAAATACATAGGGGCGTGCCTCAAGGAGGGCCACTCTCTGCAACTCTTTTTAATTTGGCTATTAACCACCTCTACAAAGAATTCTGCGATTCTCAGCTGGCCAATGAGTATGGATACCATCTTAATGAGGGACAGGACGGAATAATACTAACAGGGTTCGCTGACGACCAAGCTGTCACTTGTAAGAATATAAAATCAGCTGAAAGAGTCATAGATGGCATCCAACGCAGATTCAGAGAAATAGGACTACACATCAATCCCACCAAAAGCACATCCATCGTTCTAATTAAGGGAGTCCTCAGATCTGAAAATATAAAATTAGAAGACGGAAGCACGATAGTTTCAGCCACAGAGAATGACACAATAAAGTACTTAGGGTGTAAATTTACAGGTGAACTCATTATTGACGAAAATATTGTAAAAAAATTGCATGAGAATATTAATAAGCTAACGCTGTCAAATCTTCTAAAACCAGATCAAAAGCTAAATATTCTTAACCAGTATATTTTTCCCTCTATAACGTATCCCTTGCAGACTGCACCCCTTGCGAAACTTTCACTCACTCTCCTTGAAGGAATCGACGTCATGATTAGAAGAAGCACCAAATCAATAATAGGATTGCCAGCAAATACTTCCTCTGCAATGATGTATGCTCCTCGTCGTTTCCGCGGACTTGGCTTACTTCAGTGCACTTGGGAGGCTCCTCTACAACACATCAGTATAGCACAAAAACTCGCTAAAGTCTCCGACCCACAATTCCTTCCCATCTTCGACTTTAAATCCGAAGTCGACGAGTGTGCCAAGCGCCTACATCTGGATCACCTTCTTACAGAGGATTTTAGTGTAAGAAAGCTTAGAAAATCGCTAAGGGAAAAGTCCTTCGATGAATGGTCCAGATGTAAGTGGCAGGGTATCGGAGTGTGTCACTTCAAGGATACTCCCAAGTGTAATGAATACCTCTGTGAAAGGAAAATTCTCTCTGGTTCCGAGTGGACCAACTCAATCAAGCTAAACACTAACTATGCTCCTTTACGGGGTGTGCCAGGTCACAATACAAGAGATGTTGGGAACCTCTGCCGTAAATGCGGAAGAGAGCCTGAAACTCCAGCACATGTGCTCGGACATTGCCCTAACAACATGCTCCTTGTAACGCGCCGACACCACAACGTAAAGCACAAACTTATCGAGCTACTCTCGGAGAAGGATTTTACCTGCTACGAGGAGGTTCACTGCATAGACGATGACGGCTCTTCGAGATTCTGTGACATCGTGGCCTTCCCGAAAAATTCAAAGAAAGCTTTAATAATAGACCCTACTGTCAGGTATGAAACCAACGACCTCACCCAAGGTGAGAAAGTCCATAAGGAGAAGGAAGGCATTTATAAAAAGTGCATCACATTCCTCAAAGAAAAATACCACGAGAGCCACGGTACCAGAGAATACGAAGTCAGAGGGTTATGGTTCGGCTCTAGAGGATCCATACCTAGTATAACATCTTCATTCTTTGACGAGGTCGGTATCGACAGAAAATATTTGACAACCCTGTCAGAGTCGATTATTTTAGACTCACTGGGAATTATTAACTACCATATTTACTAAACTTATTACTTACTTTAATTGTATCCTATTTTACTTTAAATCGTTTTGTTTTGACAGTGTGACCCTTTCTTTGTTTAATGGTAACTTAATTGCTAATATATTATAATTGTTTTGACCATGTCATTTAATTAATTGTACAGAATATTATTTTAATTATTTAATTAATGTCTCACGATAGATCAGTACGCTGTGTGTTTAGCAACCCATTCTATTTGGGCAGCATCACTGTTATTTTTGTAAATAAAGTGTTTCTCTCTAAATACAAATATCAATAAATCAGATTGTTACTCGATTAGCTTTACAAATAAAATATAATTGTTAAGTTTACAGTTGAGTTTATTCCAGTATAAGTGGCGTTCACTGCTGCTTCACTTAGCGATTACAGATGTAACCCTTGCTATTTAGTCAATGGTAATATAATAAATATATAAACTGAATGAATTTTAACAGTAAAATTTAAAAATCCAATTACTCTGATTGTTGATCATTAGGTGATCCTAATAACGGACGTATGACACTAGGAATGATAAAGCAATAAATTAGTAACATAGAAAAATTTCCTATGAAAGGTGGTAGGGTTAATTCAAGGCGCATGGTTTCCTAACCAAAACCTCACACTGAAATTCTGGATATATATATTTCTAGTTTTCAAGTGATTTAGAAGGTTTTAAATCCATTATATTATTGTGAAATTTCACAATAGGTAATAATTAACACTATTTTAATGTTATAGTAACGATTTTATACTTGTTTTATATTAATGTATACCTTTAATATTAAAAAAAAAGAAAAAACACTTAACCCCGCGTTACTCAAGTTACAGTATAACTGGGCAATATAAATCTGTTTACGAGCATTTGATATTTAGATTTAAATTACTTATCTTAACAATAAAATTCAATTACAATAATATTTTTTAATGCAAATAAACATTCATCGTAAATGTTCTGGTGAGATAGGTTTTTGTAGAGGAAACAACAGAAATAAGAATAAAAAGTCATATTAAAATGAATAGATAAAATGGGTATAATAAATTATAGCCTTATCTTAACCAATAAGTAATAATGGCTAGGCTTTACAACGCTTAAGTTAGTAATGGAAGACGGATCGGTGTGGAATGCTTCTATCTACAACTTTGTGCATTATGGTGCACTACGGGCTTTCAATGACCGGATATGTGTGGGGTTTGTACCAAGAGTACAATTGAATAAATACTAAAGATGTATTTGACTCTAATTTTACTTCAGTAAGATCCTGTAAGACATATCATCTTCCATTCATTAATTGAAAAATATTTAATCATAAAAAATATGTAATAATTATTCCGTAATGAATCACAGTACAGGAACCCAGTAATATTATCATAAATTCGAAATATTTTGTACAACAAAAATTAACATTTTTTTATACCTATCTATGAATTTAATTATTTATATAATGCATCAAATAATATTAAACGTATGCATGAAAGTGCAACTTGGTAATCCTGCACAATTACCAACTCCTATAAAAAAAAAAAAAACTGCTCTAATAAAAGTAGGTACTAGGTCTTATACAAGCACCAGATTGTACATACTAACCTGGAATACAAGTACCTGGTAGTATACACATACCTAAAATTAATATATACATATACATTCACATACACACACACACATATATATATATATATATATATATATATATATATATATATATATATATATATATATATATATATATATATATATATATATATATATATGTATATTAGTAACGTTTAAAACTATTTTATGCATTATATAAATAACTAGCTGTATACCCGTGCTTGAGTCATATTTTAATTTGATTTGATTTTAATTTTGATGTCTATAAACTACCATCAATAAAAATGATTTTACTATGCGAGAATATCTAGATTCTATCCCTCCCACTTATTTCTATACCCCCTCCTCTTTGATAAGCTAATTTGCAAATATCCTAAATTTACCCCCTCATAAGTGAAAATGTGACAAAACTGTATATAACAACAATTACTGCATACTCTTAAAGAGCTTTTCAACGATATGCATCATGAAGGGTATTCATTACTTTGACCCCGTGTTCATTACTTTACCCCGAACCCCTGTGTACCAATATTTAAATTTCTAAAATTCATGTAGACAGTGATTTTCCCCTTGCTTTAAAGGTGAAGTATACAAATTTTCATCGAGATTGGACTAAAATTGTAGATTTGTATAAAGATCATACACACACATACGTTCACTTTTATATTATATATATAGATTAAATACATAGATATAAAAAATTTAAATTTTTTTTGTACTAAATATTTCGAATTTATGATAATATCACTATCCTGTGCTGTGCAATTCATTACGGAATGTGTTTTGTTTAAATATATTTTTTTTTAACTTATATTAGTATATAAATAAATTACCAATCTCATTTATTTCTATTCCCTCTGGTGCCTTATCACATCTCTGGGTCGAAATTGAGATTATCTTGTATAATGTTTAAGCATATTAATATTAATATACACTTAAATCCTACTGAGAGCCCTTTCCAAAGAATTAAGTTCCAAATTTCAGAATATCAATCAGGGCTCCCATTCTTATTTACTTTTCCGCTGTGCACCCCCTTAAGGATCAAATTTAAAAAAATATATATTCTTGGTATCTTGGCAGACATCAATATTATTTTAGAAATTATCATATGCAAAAACAGTGATTTTATTAATCATGATGAGTTTATAGTTAAAGAGTATATTTATAGTTGGTAGGAAATAGGACTGTTTTCTACCTACCCGTCCTACTAATTTAAAATATTATAAAATATATCTCTTCCATACTCAATAATGTCTACTTGTATCAGGTTGAAATTTTACAAGCCTGTCTCAATTGTACTTTAGACGATGTGAATGAAATGTTATTAAAATCTCTAAGTTAGATATCGGTAAAAACGTTGTTTCCTTTATTTTAAACCTTTAGGTCCACTTTAATAAATTTAGCGATCTTTATCACTTCTCATAGCAGTGTCGGTGTTCGTTTTACTAAAAAAAAAATTTTTTTAAAGTTGTTTGTCTCATTAAATAGATGAAGTTAGAATTTTTTCTAGTCCTAATTTCCAATTTTAAATTTGAAGCTTACGTTTAAGCGAGCGTTGCGCGTATACGCTTGGGCGGATAACGTTGTCCAACGAACTCAGCCTGGGCATTGGTAAAATGAACATGTGTACCAAATTTCAACTAACTCGGTCATATTTTACTTAAGTTATCGTCATCGGTAGATTTCGTGACGGCTGGTTTTGACGGTGATTTTGTGACGATCGTTTTTTCGAATTCACTCCTGGGCTCCAGAACGTGCCATAAGGAACTTCGTTCCAAAAACATATTTGGGAACATGAGGATGAAAAAGATATGGGCGAAGAACATTAAAATTTATAAGGGGGGAGGGGCTTGAAATCATCCAAAGTTCTAGCAGTTTTTAAGACAAGGTGGATAAAAAAAATGTTGAACAGACCAACAGGCACATATACACAGGACCAAAAATATTATCTGATGTCTGAAACGAATTTCTTTCTAGGAAATTTTGGATTTGGAGGCATAAAGAATTCTCGTTCTTTAGAACAATCACAATGCTTCCGTTACCTTCAGTAGGCTCGGAAGCAATAGTTATTAACGCACCAAGGGAGAAAACAAAGTCATCACACCCTGAGCGTTTTGGTTGGTTCCTAGCCGAGGGAACCGTAGTCTAAATCCCGAGGCGTAACCGAGGGAGTTATTTAGTTGGTTCCTGAGGCGCAGCCGAGGGAATCATGAAGTTTAATCCCTAGGCGTACTATGACTTCCTCCCGTGGTACGTACAAGATTTTTCCTCTAGAAGGGAGAAAATCAACACAAATAAAACCTATGATTTCGATTTATCTATTTATTTAAGTATTAGTAACTAAATTTACAAATTTTTGTTCCTTTAATTTTAAAAATGACTTTTAAAAGCAAAAGAAAAAGTTTTATAACATCTTGTAGTAAAAAAAATAATATGAATTAAATGTGCAATTCATCAATTCCAACTATGTTTTATTTGATTTCTATAATGACTTTCTATAACTATGTAACTCTAATGATAATTCAAATGTTTAATAATACTACAAAATGACTAGCTGAATAATATTTAATTTATTTGTGTTTGATCCTAAAATACGAGAAATCAAAAACATAAATATAACCTGATTAGACGTAACCTACCTCTTTTGTATAAGTCTTGTTTAAACTCAATTATGAAGTCATAAGACATTTTAAAATGACGATAAAAATTAAAGCATCACGGCAATCAAAAGTACGTGTTATTTAAACTCTAATATTTTTAAAAAACTGTTAAGCAGTCGAGTCATTCAGTTAAAAAGAAACTGCTGCTAGTTACAAAACAGGCAACACTGATTTTTAAACAATAATAAGTTGGCTCTACTGTTACTTTCCACCACGATTTTTACTTTCCGCCACGATTTCTACTTTCCGCCACGATATTCACAACTAGGCTGTAATAAGATCCTTTCCTCCCTATAAAGTAGGGTGGAAAGTTAATGTTTTCTCCCTTCTGGATGAAAAAGCATTTTATCTTGAATAGTTTTTCCTTTTTTGCCTTCGCAAAAAGTTTCACTGCCACACCCTATAAATTAGGTAATAATGGGTCGTAAAAACAAAACATCATTTAAGTATATGTGAGGAAGCTATGTTCCACGCTAATTGGAGGACCATTTTAAGCAATATCTCGGAAACTAAATTTTTTTTCGGAAAATGAGTTATACCGTTGACTATACTATGAGTTATAGGTTCGTATTTAAATAGACTACAAAATAGAAATGGGAACTGTTTTTGAGAAATATGTTTTATTAGCGTTATTTCAGAGTATTTGGGGGGATAGCACCTCCGAATTTTGAGCTAAAATTAATTTCTTGAATTTGCATCGGGGTATGACTATTCTTTGTATCCTTCTTCGAACCCACTTTGTAGGTCCATCATCTGAGTGCCCTTATTAAATTATGGTGAAGCTATGTTTTAAAGAAATTTTAATGATAAATTATCAACATTTATAATTTAAAAAAAGATAGGTATTTAATATATTGAAGATGTTTTCTTCAATAAGTTAATTGAAATTATTTCCGTTATTTCCTTATCTCAGAAATAAAAAAAATAGCAATTTCAACGATTCGTCAAGCTAAACAATAATCAATTCTACGACTAAAAATTAATATTTTCGAAACACTTTATTAAATCACGTACACTTTTTTATAATGATTATGAAAGTTGAAAATAAACGAATTCATTAATTTATAACTCAAGAACTTGTAGTCTCGTATCATTTAAAAGGGATTTTTCTTTTACTATTTTACTAAGAATTAAAATTGGAATTAACTTTAGGTAGAAAAATATGATTTGTTTAGAAGTTGATAATTAAATATCCAATACAGTTGCGTGTCACAAGTAATTAAACTCTGGGCAGACTTGTCTCTTTTCTTCTTACCTGTCTTATATTTGCATCAGATCAAATAGAGTTGTTATTAAACACTACGATTTAATTATATTGTTTAGTCATGCTAATATTAGATCACGCTTTATAAACTTCATCAGAAAAATCAAATATATTGAAGTATTAAAAATCAAAACTTAATATATGGTCTCTATAATTATATCGATTAAGTATATAAAACCATCCTAAACTGTATTCATTGGTTTTTAATATAATTTTTTTTCTATAAATAATGTTTAAATATGCAAGTCTTCTTTACAGCTTTTTTTACATTAGCTCCCAATTATGAGGTAATACTTATACCTTCAATATTATATATTATAAAAACCTAATTCAAATATTATTAAATAAACAGTCTTACTGGAAAGGACTATTACTGGAGTTTTCTATTTCAACTAGTCCCACATTACCCTTTGGGTAGCTTAATCAACATGCTTTATAAAATAATAATGTTCAGGAAGGAATAAAAAAAATGTCTTATCTACATTCAGAACTAGCTAAATAACTCTTTCCAATCATTTGTTTTCCAAAATGCATTGATTTCTCTATATATGGTCCGTTAGCAAAACTATTTATAATTTACTGCGCATGTTAGACTGTCGTTTGTTAATGCTCCTGAATCTCCAAAATTTGAATCATATGCAGTTATGGAATGGCCTACGTCAGGAACCCAAAACTTCTCCATCAAAAACAAGGTTTTGAAGGTCGATTAAATAAATAAATTTAACTAAGGTGCATCTTTAAATTTGGCTATATTTCGCCCCTGTCTGGGGCATATTCATGCAAGGACACTTTCTTACCTTATCTTAAGGAGAACAATTTTTTGACCATATAGTGGTTCCGTCAAATCATCGTCATTTCCTAACGTCTCAAGATAAGGTAAGAAAGTGTCCTTGCCTTTAGCTTTATGATATTTTTATTATTTTGTTGAATTTATGTATCTAGATATTTAAGAACAAATTGTAATGAAGTTTTTAGGCATGAAGATGCCCCGGATAGGGACTATAAAGGGGAAATATAAAGAAATATAAATTTAAAGATTTGCCTTATAGTTGAATTTCTTTATTCAATCCCCCTAATCGACCCACAAATAACAAAGATTAGAAGAAGGTACAAATCAAACTACTCTACAAGGGTTTGAAGTTTAAGGGATAATACAGATAGATAACGGAAATGAGTCATGTGTGGAGTTAAATGATGAAAGAGGAGGACATATACTGAGTAAAAGGGTAAATTTGGTTTCATTTTTGTTCATTCATCTTTCCACTATGTGTCCTTAAAAATTGTTTTATGTGATCTCCTCTACTTTTTTATAACAAATCAACAAAAAAACTACCAACAAATCAGTTATTTTTTGTAAAAAATAAAAAAATCACAGGGAAGTACTTTTTAGGTTTTCGCAGATTATTAGGCACGTACGCAAAAAATATGCTGATATATGCTGAAAAAAAATGTTAGTATTTCCCCATCCTGCCCTATATGAAAGTAAAAAAAATAAACAAATATAAATGGATACAAATATGAACCTAAAGTACGACGGACAGACAGACACATCACCCTCGACATAAGGGTTTCGAGGATGATCTACGAAACCCTAAAAACAGATTAAAATGTATAACTATAATAACCTTTTCAATAACCGCTAGTACGATAATGCTAGTAAACAAAATCGTCTTATTTGTAGGATTGCTCACGGATCCATTTTGTTTATTCAAAATAAAAAACAATTTACCAATTACCTTACAATTGTTAAATATGTACAATAAGTTTTCTCATTATTAAACTTCAAATAAATATCAACATGGGATTTAGCACACGCAAAGGGACCTTAGACAATATTATACTGTCTGATTGTAATGAAATTTGGCTCAGGCCTTTTAAATGCGAGATTCTTTGAAGGGTTTGTTAACCAGAATAATTGGCCAAGGCATTTCAAGATAACGCTAATTTAAAAGGTTGTTTTACCTATAACTTTTGAACTGTTTATCAATTATAAAACCGTTAATAAATTGATTTTTATCTTCCAAGCGCAATGAGCCTACTTGACAATCTAGTTATTAATTTTTAAAATTAAGGGGGGGGGGGGATTTATTCTTTTAAAAAAAAATATTTTCAACCCCTTGTTAAAAGGGATGAGTTTTTGGGGCTTCCCTATGTTTTTGTTAATGTGGTTGCAGAGCGTGGTTCTTATATCACTATGTTTAAACATTTAATATTTTATTGACATAAACACAATATATTTTTTCTTACAAGAACAAGTTATTACATCAAAAATCTATCAAATAAAATTTAGTGATTGACACGTGACATAAGTGTCAACCCCACAATAATTTTACGTACATTTTAATTCACAAAGTTACAAGTCACAAGTCACAAAGTTAAGTGTTGCGTTGGATACTTTCGGAGAGCAGGGGGTTTAACCACAAACTAACGCAGTAAATTATAAGGGTCCTTGCTTTTCCCAAAGGATCCTGAAAAGGAAGGAAAGAATAATATTCTTTAATTAACGGCTTTAAAGCGACCTTATTCTTTAAAGAATAAAGTATCGCTTAATTTGTAAAAAAAAAAAAAAAAAAAAAAAAAAAAAATCCCACAGATATAGAAAGCGGATAAAAAAATATTATAATCAAATTTTTATGCAGTCTTTTATCATTCGCCGTGTAAAAAATGTAATTCATTCGTTTAACTTTCGTTACATAAAAGAAAGGAAAAAAAGATCCTCCAAACTCAATTAAGATTCGATTTAGACTTTTAATTGCTAAAGAAGAAAAAAAGGGCATTGGTACCAGAATTAATTTTGTTTGATTATAAAGTGAGAACGCAACAACAAATGTTTACAGCCCAAAGGATACAATGTTAATTGATTGTTTATTCGTGGCATAATATTATACAAATGTAATTAGATTTCTCCAGCTGCACTCCATCTAAACCTTTTTTTTTTTAATCCCAGTCATATAAAATGAAAAAAAATCAAGGATTTTATTGTTAATACTTGTATAATTGAATATAAAAACAGCACATCCCCTATAAAAAAAAATCTAACTGAAATAGATCTTCCGTCAATTTAATAGTTGATATTGGTAATTTATCAAAATAATACACTAATAATGTTATAAAACTCAAGGTTGCTTACGTATCCCTGTTTATTTTTGTTCCCTTCCTTCTTACTTGATAACTTAGTTATACAGTAAAACATCCATTTATTTCCTGATAAGAGATTAAAACCCACGCAAACATTTATTCTCGCCTGAGATGCATTACCGCAAGTAATTGTAATTTCAGAATTAGCTTATATACTAAAAAGAAAAAAAAAACTTGTCTAAAGTTACGGCTCAAGTCAACGAGAAGCCCGCATAATTGTTAAAGTTTATAGTGAAAGGTTGCTATGAAGGTTGTTTCTTATGTATATTTCATTTTGTCTGTAATATTGTACTAAAAATAAATATATTTTTACTTAAATTTCATACTATTGGTTGTATATGGTTAGTATTTTATTCACGCACACCCCTCCCCCCCTAAAAAATAGGGAGAAATATTATATTTCAAAAATAGTTCCGCTGATATTATGTAAAAAATTTCAATTTAAATAAAATATGTAACTATAGAAGTCGTTTTGCCGGAAAAATCTAAGTTTCCTAGGTATTTGTGAAAATAATCGAACAAAGAAAAGTGAATTTATGCTTTTAAACCCCATTATTCTCTTATTTATTTAATTGTTTTCCATTTTTTACATCTTTCATTTGTTTTTTGTTTTTCTTTCACGAATATAAGTATTTTTAAATTTGTGTGAACGTGGTTGAAATTAATCTGAAGGCTTCTTTTAACAAACCATCCCAATTTCATAGAAATCAGATGAGCATTTTCGAAGATATAGGTGTAAATAAATGTATGGGTGTAGTCTGTACTAATTCTTTTCCCTACCACTTAGATTTCATAAAAATAGGACAGTAGTTATTAAGATATTATGTTGGTTTATATCTTACAAAAAAAGTTGGACAGATCGACAGACAGATAGATAAAAATGTTCTCTGATGTCTGAAACCTATTTTTGTCTTGGAAGTGTCGGATTTGGAGGAATAAATTTTTTTCGTTCTTCGGAACAATCACATAGTGCAATAAAATAAATATTACCCCATTGTAATTAAATTATTTATTTTGCTTCCGAGCTTACCGAAGGTAACGGAAGCATTGTGTTCACTTTTGAGAACGAAAAACTTTTATGCCTCCGATTTCAAAAATTCCAAGGCAGAAATCCGTTTCAGACATCAGGGAACATTGTTGGTCTCGTGTCTGTCTGTCTGTCTGTGTGTCTGTCTGTCTGTCTGTCGGTCTGTGTGTCCGCGAATTATGAAACGTGCGACGATAACTTGAGTAAATGTCGACCGATTTTGATGAAATTTGGTAGACATGTTCAATTTACCAATGCCCAGGACGAGTTCGTTGGACAACGTTATCCGTCCAAGCGTTCACGAGCAACGCTCGCGTAAACGTGAACTTTAAATTTAAAATTGGAATATTAGGTCGGGAAAAAAATCTAACTTTATCTTTTGAATGAGAAAAACTTTTTTTTCAAATACAATTTTTTAGTGAAACCAACAGCGACACCACTAAGAAGTGTTAAACATCGCTTAAACTATTAATAGTTTTTACAAAATAAACAATATAACAATAAAGTAATATAAAAATAATTGTTATAGTACATGATAGGACGCGAGGAAGCTATGTGCCACACTAATTGGCAGTCTATTTTATTTTAATTAGACAAATGTTGTATAAGAGAAAGTTTTATTTGAGTTTATTGACCCAATTTTTTTGAGCTCGAAAGGTAAAGAAAGATTGTTAGCTAAAGACGTTTTAGAAACTAACTTTGAAAATGAGCTAAAAATCTAACAAAAATAAATATAATTATAAGTTAATTTTGTATTTGATATTCTTAGAATTCTAGATAGCATTATGGAGTTAGGTTAAATTCTAAACGACTGCAACAATTTATAGAAATCCCACAATTGATGGTCATAGCCTATTATATTATGCTACAAAGTTGAAGCAATATTAAACAGATCTAATCTTGTATTTAATAAATGAAGATTTTAAATATTCCTAATCCCTCAAATCAAACTTTTTAGATCTTTTTTATACATAAGCAGTAAATGCTTAGCATTAAACAGCTTCTCAAACTCATCTTATTATAAAAAAAAAAAATCTCTTAATCTAGTATATAATATTTTTACCATGGGTAAATGAAGTTCGCTTCATAACTACTATAAAATCAATAAAAAAAAATAAAAAAAATGCCTTCAACAATGAATATATCAAGAAGTTAATCCGCATTTATTCATTTAGATTGGCTTTTATTACATCATAAAAATAAATTTAAATTACACTAAATCCGTTTTTTAAAAAAGACCATATAAAATTTAATGTTAATACGGCAAATGTATCAACTATAAAACTTTTAAATTCATTTTTATATTAATCTTGTCCCGTATATCAAATAGTAAAATAGGAATTTTATGTAGTATAATGTAGTTAGGATTTAAAAGGATATGCTTATTATTCATACGCGGGGATTGCCAATTAAAATTTGTTATGAACGAGGAAGTCATGTTTGTTCGAAGTAGAAAACTTTTACGTTACATATTTCATCGTAATAAAAAATTAACGCTAAAAAATTTAATAAATTTATTTATTCTATTTTGATTAGTAAACGTGCAGAAGAAGAGATAACAGGAAAACATTTTTAAAAGAAACTTGTTTGAATACAAACTAAGTTCAATCGGGTTTATTCTTCCAAATCTCGTAATTTATTTTTGTGTTTAATTAACCCCACCCAAATCAATTTTTGTAAAGAAGTTGAAATTTTTGGAATGGTTACCTCAGAACGTAGGCACCCATTAAGTATTGATTTTTTGAAATTCGACACAATAAAGTGGTAAAATTTGGGGCTAGGGGGTAGAAAAAGAAGTTATAGCACTTATTGGTTATATATTGGCAGTTATTGAAGCTTGAATTTTTCGTTTGTGTTATAATAATAATTAATATTAATTACTTGTAAATTTATAATAATAATGTACGTAAATGATACACTAATACAAATTAATATGTAAATATATATATATATATATATATATATATATATATATATATATATATATATATATATATATATATATATATATATATATATACAGTATAAATAAAATTAACAATGAATAAATTAAATTGACAACATTTTTTATTTCTTGCTATTAAAATAAGGAAACTATTTTTTTAAAAATATATTTATATGAGAGTAGATTATCATACGCTTTATCTTTATATGCATATAATCTATAGATTTCTACAGATTGTACATACTAACCTGGAATACAAGTACCTGGTAGTATACACATACCTAAAATTAATATATACATATACATTCACATACACACACACACATATATATATATATATATATATATATATATATATATATATATATATATATATATATATATATATATATATATATATATATATATATATATATATATATATATATATATATATATATATTATATAAATATTACAAAAAAGTTAAAGGTAGCAATATAGTAGTTTAGTAGTAAAGTGAATACATAATACTGTTATTGTGTAGTTATGTATACCTAATTCTGCCTTATTTTTTTTTTATCGAATAGATATTCTTACTTTAAGTTTCATTTAATTTTCGTATCAGTTATAAATATGTTTCTTGTTGTTTTAATCAATCAATTAATCTCTATAAATAACAAAGTATATCCTTGACAATGAAACAACTCGAGACTCGATGCTGTATTACATATTAGACATTATTGAATTTTCCAAGGGGGAGAGAAAATGTCATATGAGTAAAGAAATGAAAGGAGGGAGCTTGACCCGAATTCCGTGTAACAGGGCGATTCCAACCATATCAGTGAAATGATTCCAAGTTCAGATAGGTGATTTCGTGCTTGGTACTTGAATAGTTTAAATCTATTCACTACAGAGCATCGCATGTCGATCTTATAGGAAAATATTGATAACGTTGTGATATACATATATCCGTACCCAAGTTTATATCTATTATCGTAGTATTCACATCAGTTAAACTGAAATTCTATAAGTCTACATAAATGGGTTATAGATCTAAAATTTTCGTTCTAAACATTGCCTTCATACCTTTAAGCAAATATCTTTAGTAAATAGATTTCTTTAAAAATATACGTGATGTGTTTACCTTGTAACAGTAGCCTCCCACCTTACTATTGTATAATATTTTAAGTGTGCATTTCTTCAAATAAGTGCCATTTGCACTTTGATTGTGCTCTCATGATAATAATTTTTAATAGCCTGAAAAAAGTAAACTTTACTTATTAAGCTGAACTTTAGTACTTATTGTGTTATTTTCACTTATATGCAA
Organism: Gerris lacustris; assembly: GCA_951217055.1. Classification (NCBI taxonomy): domain Eukaryota; kingdom Metazoa; phylum Arthropoda; class Insecta; order Hemiptera; family Gerridae; genus Gerris; species Gerris lacustris. The sequence continues at coordinate 112,132,514 of OX578276.1, forward strand.
ACATATTCGCTGAAAAAGTTGTAATTTTACGCGTTTTTCAATACAAATATCGCTGATAATTTATTTCATAATTTGAATGTTTACAAAGCATAACAATCTTTAATAATAAATTAAAGTAAAAAAAAAGAAGCACGAACTACTATAAATTAACCATCGTAGATGATTTTTTTAAAAACGAAGAAAGTATAATAGTGTAATTCTCCTAGCAAGCAGGAACTCAAAACCTCTAAGTATGTACTATGAAATAGTTTTAGACATATTTTTCTTAAACAATTACATGTATTATACCATGATATGTATGTAATAATAATAATCAGTGGCGCAACAGCACATGGAGGGCTCACGCCTGAAAAAGGGCTTATGCAACTATATGTAAAGAATAACATGGGGTTAGTATGTCGCTACATCAACGTATTCTCTGACGCGTGACTTTCCTCCGGTCGACGCTCGACATCCTTATTCACGCGTGCCCCAAATCAATATTGACGCTTGCCAGTCAAAACATGGTTTATATGACAGAAACCTTCTTCTCTGGTGCGTTCCGATCGCCCGTCGGTCGTGTGATCCAAAAGTCACTTAATCCCATCAATTTTGATTTGATTTAACCAAAATACCAGCACAAATCAATTACTTTTTTTCATACAAGCATTTACATCATTTCGATTTAATCTACTACTTTCGTACGCTTTTTGACTTCTTATTAATCAAAAATCTAGGACGATCGAGGTTTACATTATAATAATTAAACGTTATCTTATCTGGTTTAGCTGCACTAGATTAGGAAATATGTTCTAACCTTAACTAGTCTTATTTACTTTCATATTCTACACAAGTTTTAAGTGCTATGTAAAGTACAAAGAAAAGAAAATACAATTAAAAGAAAGACAATGCAAATTATTTCAAAATTTTAATAATTAAAATAAAATGAACGTCAAGCGAAGAAGTTAGGTCAGATTATGGAAATATTGCGTAACATTTGTTAAAAAAATCCGCTGCAATTCTGCTAGATGATTATTGCTTAACTGAAAACGAAATTTTGACTTCGTGGACTTCACTGTGGAGAACAGAGATTCATAGCTTTATGTTGTACCAAAAATTGAATAATACCCAGCACGAGTTCCTAAACTTAAACTGTAGATGTAGATTTGTGGTGCATTTGCAATGCCTGATCCTCTTTCTCCTCTAATAACTCAAATTTATTAGCCTTTGTTCACTCCCGCAACTTTGTCTTATTGTCCATAAGGTGTATCGTAATTAAAACGTGATAGAAGTCCTCTTCTTCATGGGCATCATAAATCAGATTGATATCTCAACGTCAGCTCCCACCTCCTCCAGTAGCGAACACAGTATAGCCAAATCCTTACTAATGCTGAATTAGATTTGACAGTGAACGTTAAAACCGCAGCCACAGCAAAAGTAACACCCTCACCTCTTGATATCCGTGCATGGAGATAGTCGCCTTATAAAAGTCACGTAGAGGGTGGACTAGAAAAGTCACCCGTCAGAGAATACGCACCTTTGTAAGTGACATGTGCAACTGGATAAACGCCACTTCAGTTAAGCATCTACCCATTTATACGGTGATGCTATATATAAACACCGAGCGTTGGCCCCCTTGCCGGATTAAATATATGGTTCAAATATAGTTTTATATACTATACATAAGGTTAATTAATTGTTTTTACAACTATATTATTGAGTTTTCAAATTTAATACACTATAGACACCGTTCAAGAGATTTTAGTGACAGTTCTCAATAAGAGTGTTTTGGTTATTTATCAGTAGTGTGCGTGGCTACCCCTTCCTTGCCACCCTTCTCTCCCTTAGTAGAGTGCTAAACTGACTCGAGACATGCGAATACCAAGACGGTTACTCTGCATTCAGTTTAACTCTTTGCGTCACTCAGCTCGCTCTTGGGTATGCAACCTAACATGGACCCACTCAATTACCGTTAATTCTAGGTCAGTTTACAAATACATCTTTGCTACTTTATTACAAAAAAAATTATATCATATATATATATATATATATATATATATATATATATATATATATATATATATATATATATATATATATATATATATATATATATATATATATACATACATATATTATATCATGAAGATATGTATATTTATATTAAGCTTATATAATCATTTATCGCGTAGTTTAAATTAATATAAAGTAGGTTCATAAAGGCATATTTAAATAACTACAATTAATTCATATAATCCCATCTGTGAATAAGGTAGCTTGTTGCTAAACTGTTAAAACAAGGGTGAAGATATAGAGGTTAAAGTGTGCTCATAAATTAATAGTTGTTACTGTATATTTTATTTTTTCATTGGCCCACCTGAGCCTAAGTGCAAAACAGTATGGCCATAAATTATTCCTGACGGATTTATTAGCTTAATAATATGAACCTTCACGCCAACAAATTTTATAATAATTATTTATAAGCAATAATAAATCATTGCTATTATAAACTTCTAAAGTAGAGAGTAATATAAACTCATAAAGGTATAAGAAACGGTATTTTTTAATCCATGGAAAATACTTGTGGTATTCAAAATAATGTGTGGCATACAAAGGTATTCTTAAAAAACTTAGCTTTTTCAATTTAATTTAATATACGATATCTCAACATCAACTTGCCATTATTAAGCTAATTATTTGTCATTCTGAATTAAATCGTGGTTTAGAACTTTATATTTCATCTATCTTATGTAAAGGCATTTTTTCTCTTCGAGAATACAAACAATAGAGGTTTTAAAGTTCTTTGTAATACAAACCTATGAAAATGAAGTGGTAATGTGTATTAAGGAGAGAAAGTACAAAATATTTATAAGATAAATAAATTTTAAAAAAAAAATGTTCTTAACACCGATATAAATCAGATGTTAAATTATAATATGCTTGATAATGACCCAAAGTTGGGTTGAAATATACCAAATTAATATGAGAAATTAAAGTTTTACGATGAAACCCTGAAGACCACAGAATGGAATCCATTTAGAATAAAATATATAAAAAAAAATGTGGTTCTATTCTACCAAAGTTAAATTACAGGAAAAATGTTCATGTCCAATAAAAAACTATAATAGTGGATATGATGACAGGAGAAGTGGCCTATATCAAGACTAAATTTAATGACAACTCTTAAGACAATGGACAATGATCAATAATAATTATTATTACGACCTGCCATTGTCTTAAACTTTAAAAAATACAGTTTATGATGCATTAAAAAATACACTATAACGTAATAAATAATGTTTATTGCCTACTTCCTCTGTTTCATAACATTCTTATTTCTTCTCCTTAAGATGCTTTAAAACAATTCCTTAAAATTTCAGTTCATAATTTATTTCGTAAGTTATAATTTCCGGAAGCATTTTCTTAAATTTAGATTGATGTGTATAATTATTTTTACTAAAGGTATATCTATTGTATCATTATTAACCATCTATTTATATTTATGTATTTATGACGAATATGACCACTAAGCTACACCGCAGGAATTAATTCCTCTATAGCCTCTAAGCTATGTAGCGCAGCAATGAATTCTTTTATAACTTTTGAGCTAGAGTATAATTTGATGAGAGAAGTGAAATATTAATTGCGCTTTGGCACTATTAAGAAAAATGCACTAAACTCTTACTCTAACGAGCGCAGCGTCAAATTTTTATATTATAGGCGATATCATAAACCATATTATTTAATTTGTGGGTTTTTTTATTTTTATTATATACTATTCAGTTGCCATGAAATTTTCCTTCTATACTTTATAAGATAAGTTTATATATATTATATACATAACTTTTGCCTTAATTTCATATTAGCAATTTATTCAAGTAAATTATAAATAGTTTATTTTCATTTCTACAGAAAACTATTCATAATTTTCAGAAATGATGAAGGACACTTAAAAAAAAACATTTTTCATTAATAAACTAGTGTCCGGAAAACTATTTAGTACCTATCGAGATAAAATGAAATAAATCAGCTGTCACACCAGGACTTTTACTATATATACGTCCCCTTCCCGAGATTTTAAAAGATAAATCATAGCAATCTTTGGAAAACAATAACTTTTTTCGTAGGTGTCATTTTTCGTGTGTCACAAATTAATCTTTATTAGTTAAATTAATGTTTGATTGAAAATGTATTATTTGACAAATATTGAATTAGCAGACATGCATATTGCCTGTCCATTAGCCTGTTCTAAATAGTTAATCGAGTAGTAGTAGTACAGCAAAGCAGTTACGGTAATGCTAATGAAGCAAGGCGAATTTATGAAGAGCAGCATCCTCAGCGTCACATTCCCTTCCATAAATCATTTTCAAGATTGGATCAGCGTATTCGAGATACTGGTGAATTGCAAGTAAAGAAAATAGATTCGGGAGCCAATTGTAATGTCCAAAATGTTGACTTTGAGGACCAAGTTCGTTCTGCAACAATTGGTTTATGAGACACCTGTTAATACAGAAGAAGAGTTAATGGCTCGAATTATTCAAGCTTTCGATGATATTCGTGAACGTCAAACAGTGCATTAAAAACAATGGTAGTAACTTTGAACAAGTTTTCAAAAGTTTGATGTAATATTATTTCTAATAAAATGTTCCTTAACTTAATTGTTTCAATTTATTAAATAACTACTCTTTTCTGTTGTAATTGAGATTGTTTTTATAGATTTATAGTTATTCTTGACACCGAGAAATTTTCGGAGACTATTTATTAATAAAATATATTTATTTAAGTACTCTATCATTTCTGGAAATTAGGAATAGATAATCTGTGACACCCTGTATATAAGAAATAAAATCCAAGGGGTCTTTTCTGTTAATCCCCCCCCCCTTCCATGCCTTCCGGGCGCTTTTTCTTTTTCGCATATACAGAGTTGCACCCTTTAACTTTTATGAGACATTCCAATTTTCCACAACTGTCTAGTGTACAAGAAGCTGAAAAACCACTCACTAGGTTGAGCACCTTATTATTTATCGGTATACATATATAACTACTTTTTCCGACCTCTGTCCAAAACAATACAATACTGATAAAATATCCTTATTATTTATTGAAATAGACATATGAAACACATTTTCTGACTTTTGTCACCAAAACAATGAAGTGTAGATATTGCACTTATCTCATTATAGTTTTAAGAGAAAGCCTATCAGTCTAATACTTATTAGTGTAATTGACGCTTCCTTGCGTCGAGAGTTGGGAGTCCAATATTTACAAAGGCGGGTCAGGTATTACACCTGACTCTTGTCTTTTCCATCTGGCCATGACATGGCATTGTCACTGTCTGACAACTTTATGCTCTGTCTTTCCAATAAAAAATATGAGTTTCAAGCCGTAAGTTGTGTGTTTTTTTAACCTTTTACTTTCTTGGAAAATAAGTTTACCTATTTATGTATGTATGCCAATAAGAAGTGAGATGATCAACCTGGCACATTGGTTTTAGCTTTATGTGCACTTAACAGTTGTGGAAAATCGTAATGCCCAATAAAAGTTAAAGGGTGCAACTCTGTATATGCGAAAAAGCACCCGGAAGGCGTGGGGGGGCATTAACAGAAAATACCCAAAGCAAGTTGTATGTATTTTTGAGGACGATTTATTTTAATAAAAACAAGTTTTATAAAAAAAACTTTGAATGAAATTTTAAAGTGATTAATAAATCACAAAATGTCATAATTTTATTATAGTATGATAATTTAGTTGTAAAATATTTGGAGTATGTTAATTGAAGTTTTGACATTGACATTAAATGACGGATTGACCATTGAACATGAAATGTTCTAATTCAAATTTATACGTTAATATTATATTTTTCGACCGATGATGTAAATTGAATACTAAAAACCAACTATTTCTAGTTGTGTATCAGGGTTAAGAATAGTTCTAAAAGACAAGAGTTGTAAAACTCATTTGGTTTCTTTGTTTAAATCTATCCAAGTTTTCTCCTTTAAAAGGGAGTTATAACAAATAATTAAGAAGAAAGGGGTGCGTGTCGTCAAGAAAAGACATCGATTTATAGATGAAGGCCAACTCAGTGAGTTCCTTACACAATAATAATTATTTGGTTTAGGGCTGTAGATGTCGTGCTGGGTGGCTTGTTCCCCTAACCTTAATATCTTGCTTGAGTTATGTTACAGCACTAAAACCAAGAGTAACAATAAATAGAGATATATATTGCTGTCTGGCCTCAAGCCTGTTCTAACTAGTTAATCGAGTAGTAGTAGTACAGCCAAGCATAACCAAGAAATGTTTGCGTGGTTATATTCCAAGTTTCACAGCGAAAAAGAAATAAGTTACCTATTGAATGTGAGTTTGCCATGTTTCATCTCATTTCAGAGAGATATAATTATACTAAAAATATTCTTCTTTTAACCATAAAAATTCTGCAAAAGAGATTTAATTTCTAATGAAGAAAAGAAAGAAATGAACAGTTGTGAAAGGCAATATGTTTACGGTACTCATTTAGTTTATGACCCCCCTAAAAGGGGGTACCAAAGATAAATAGGTTTAGTTGAATAACCCCCTGTAAGCATTATGACAAAGAAATATTTATTATTTTTTATTTGGGACAAAGGAATATCACACTTCTGTATATTAAAATGATAATTGTACCTTAGTCATTAAACACAGCACAGTATTATTTACGGGGTCATTATAAGATTAACAATAAAGGTAAATATTTCGGCACTTTTAGATTGTTACTCATATTATAAAAAAAAAAACAAAGAGGGGAGTAACATTCGAAAGAAGGTGTACGGAATGTTCTTCTTCAGACTGTTACTCCCCTTGTCAAAACAGGAGTGTGACATTCCTCTGTCCCAAAGTATACTAGAGTAAACAAAACACCCCTTTGTATTAATATTTATCGAGTCAAAGTCAATAATATTCTAAAAATACATGGGAGTAACAATTTAAAGAATTACTATCCATGTTGATTTATTTCCCCCCCCCCCCCCCCCTTTATTCCAATGTCTTAATAGTTATTTAGGTAAAGGAACTGCAAAGGCGTACAGAGTACTTTATTATACCTTAGTCTAAATTAATATTAAGACAAAGGGGTATTAGCCCAATGTACCTTGGGACAAAGAAATATCAAACTTGTGTATAAAAATGTGATAATATCCCTTAGTCTAATTAACTATTAAGGCAAAGGAATATTAAATATACGCTAAGAAAACTGTAGATCTCAATGTCCTTCAGTTTTCTGTATAAGATTATCCTTAGTGGCACTTTTTTCACCTCTTGGTTCTAAACAATAGTCTGCCCTACAGAAGTCTCAAAGGTTTGTGTGTTCAAGACTCAATTTTAAAACATTGTAATAAAACTGCCCCAGGAGACTCAATGTCTTAGGAAAACAATCAAAACAAACTTTTGAAACTTTTGTCGGGCAAGGAGTGCTAAAGTAAGTAAGTGCCAAATGGGTAAATGAATTACAAAGGACAGATTTATAATAAACATTGTCCAAAGTGTAAATGTTTTTGAAAATGATGAAATTAATATTGAGATATAGCAGTGGGTAAAATGTACGAAAAATAGATTAAAGCGAATCATTGATTGTTGAAAACAGATACATTTAGTTTGGTGATATGAAAGAGAGGAGATGACCAAGGTGGTGCGGAATCCGTTCCCTTATCCTCTTATCAAGGAAGAGGAGGATCTTCAGGAGCCTTTGGTACTTCCAGGATACGAGTACGACTGGGAAACCCATGTCAATACTTATGATAGACTTTATCTCCATCACACTCTTGGTAAGTAGCACCTGTGACTTAAATTATTTGACTCCATAGTAATAAATTATCACAAATTTGTTCAATGATACCAACTTAATTAATATTGTTATTCATTTTCCTACTTTAGTTTCTTTAAATCATTAATTGCTGTATCCATCTGAACTAAATCACTCTGTACATCTAGAAATAAACGGTCCGAGATAAACTTTCTCATATACGAGTAACACAATACAAACAATAACACATTATTACTTAGCCCAGTGTTTTTTATTTATCATTCTTAGGTACAATTAATTAATAGTTGAACATTTTATCAAAATGTATCATAAAATAACTTATTTTCGGGGGGAAATCAAACCCAGCCTCGTCGACTCTTCGCCGTCCACGTTTAAGCTATTTTCTCAGGAACTAGAGTTTTCCCGGGAAAACGGCTTATATCGTTAGATTTGTATTTAAATGCACTACATTTTAGAACTTTTTTAATCAAAATCGTCGGAACCTTTTTTGAGAGTATTTTTTAAAGTTTTTTGGGGGTTAGCGCTCCCAACATTTGGAGCTAAAATTAATTTCTCGATTTCACCTCGGGGTACGATTTTTCTAAACATGCATGCCAAATTTGTTAAAATCTGCCCAGTAGTTTAGGCTCCAGGGTCTGAATAGAAAAACGACAGACAACAGACAGTCTTTATTTAAAAAACATTTTTTGGACTCAGGGGACCTCAAAACGTGTAAATCCATCAAAATCTTAAAACCAAATTTTCGCACCATCACCATACTTTCTCTTTATATGAGAAAGTAAAAGTCACAGGGAAGTACTTGCGTCCAAGTACTTTTTAGGGTTTCGTAGATGATTAAGTATACCCGTAATATACCGTAAAATCATACATAATTATGATTTTTTTTGACCGGGGTCACTGGTTCGATCCCCCGTGGGGTCACAATGTTTTTTATCAGGAATAACGACAAGGTAAATTACATTTTTTAAGGAAATTTTTATCATCCCATCATAAGGTGTTAGCATGAATTATTTAGACCAGCCGTTATATAGTGGTTGAGGGAGGAGGGAACTATTATTTGGTATATTTCAGCTCATAAAACAGGTAAAGAATGGCACATTTAAAATAGCATATATATATATATATATATATATATATATATATATATATATATATATATATATATATATATATAAAAAGTTGCGCCAGCGTTTTAAATTTTAGGTCTTAAGCATAAACGGTTCAGGCGCTATGAACCAAAGAGCGACGGACAGACGGACACATCAGCCTCGGCATTAGGGTTTCGAAAAGTATCTACGAAACCCTATAAAGTCCTCCAGTTCCTATTTAAAGCTCTTTTTTTAATAACCTAACGAAATCACAAAGCACAAAGACTAAACCTTGGATGAATATTTACTTAATAACATCTAATCGACTAAAACCTTCTGAAATAAAAGTTTAAAAAAAAATGGATTTAACTAAATTTAATTTTCTCATTTGCTCCTTGATAATTAAAAGGACATTTAAAAAATATATATAAGACTTATGTGAGAGTAAAAAAGGTTTTTTTTAGAGGATAAGTGGTTAGACGAGATGTATTTTTTTTTCTAAAGAAGTCGATTATTAAGATAAAAAACGTGTTATTTGTAAAAATTCTCGCAATATCCAGGAGTTAAGTCTCTCATCGAATCATCAAATGGCAGGATATCCATTTTCAGCCTACCTGAACTAACCAAAACATTTAGGACGTCCTTGAGACGGAATTAAGTTCGCGGTAAATTTATTTAAAGGAAAAATAATGTTGAACGTCGTTCTCTATAAGAGATTGAATTTTTGATTAAATAAATAATAGCTTCCTACAATGGTAAGATCTTTATGAAATAATAATAATAATCAAAAGAGATAGAAAAATCGTAGGTGGTGTCTGAAGCTAAAGTTGCAACATAACAAGTAGCTTTTGAAGAACCCACGCCAAAAAAAAATGTGCACTCTTAACTTATATCTTCAACTTATATAAACACATAGGGAAAAGTAATAGTTATTTAATAAATTACCTCTCATCGCTCATCTGAAGTCCTTTAGATAGGGCGGGTGTTAAAATTTAGTCTTTTTTCATCTAAAAACTTCGAGTGTGGTCGTAATTATGCCGTCTAAATGTCAATTAAATTAATAGGAGGTCTGACACGAGCGCGTTTAAACAAAATGAAAGGGTTAAGCTCGTAAAACCACGACAGTTGTGTCGAACAATCGGTGTTTTTCAGTCCATGTTAAACAACGCGTTCAGAATAAATAAATTCCATACGGACCTAGAGTCGTACTCCTTCGGAAAAACTGTTTAAGCACCATAATCACGTTCGAATCCGTGGCCCGATATTAATGTAGCAAGCAGTAAACACATCACTTACAATATAAAAGCTCCGAGATTCCAAATTAAGGGACCCTAGTCTTTAATAAAATTAGAAGACGAAAAATATACATCACTCAAAATAATAGTCCTTCGTATGAATAATTCTATATTTTGAAATGACATTAATAAAAAACATGGGATTAAGAGAAAAGGACATTGAATTCAAGACAAGAATATTGATGTGCACGCAAACACACACCTGTATATATGTGTGTGTGTGTACGCAGAGGTTACAAGCCAATACCAACATTTTACAAAATCTGATTTTATGTTAATTATTTGAAAATTAAAAAATAAATAAATATATAACAGGAACAACACGACAAAAATTAAAATAAATCGATATTTATGGTTTGTATTGTCTTCGTCCATAAAACATTATATTGAGACGTGAAATCAAACTTATGAAATATGAGGTTTTTTTTTAATTAATAAAAACTTTGACAATGTTCATTCTTCATTCTATTGATATTGTGTACGTGTTTATCATATAAATGTATCATAGGTTATTTTTAAATGTAAACAATTAAATAAATTTGAAATAAAAACGATGGAATTCGTACTAAGTTTGAATACGAATTTGGTGATTAGTCGTTATCTAAATTGTTACTTTCTTCGATATTATTTGTTAATTGCTAAAATACTCATTAAGCAATACAATTTAAATGTTAAATAATATAGTTTTTAAAAAATTCAATGTGATTTCGACAATCTATAATACTATAACTCATAATATCGAATAAAGGCAACATGATGTTTGTTTGGTAACTCAGTAAAGAAACCTTGCATTGTCTTCTCTTTGTGTTTAGTTCTTGGTTCATTTATTTATATTGTTCATTGATTGCATTATTAATAGTCACACGGCACTGCTATTTCCTAAACACCTACATAATTTTGAATCCTTGAGATGCATGCTAAATCAGGCTGGTTTGAGTTTGAACGACATACATGCAAGTGATTTGTTATTAGATACTTAACCTAATCCTTTATTTAATTATAATCTCTTTCCTAAATATTAATCAAAAGTTAAAATCAATTGGTTTACACCTGCGCAAATGCGTTATCTTCGATTATAGAAAGGACAATCGGTTAAATATTACAACAATTATCTAAATTAGCATCTAAGGCATATATGCTCTCTTACTGCCTACGTAAAAGCTTTAGGGTGTAAGTTTGAAAAATAACAAGACTGCAACAATTAGTGTTAGTAATAAATATTACTAGCTTATATTATTAACATCTAACAAGTTTGCAGAGAAATATTTATAATTATAAAATGTTTTATGTACTTAAATCTTCTCATCTTTTTCATTTATTTTAGTTTTAGTTTCAATCAAATATAAAATATTTTTTTATAAAATCAAAGAGCTTTAATTGATTTAATGCTTGGAAACTTTCTTGCAACTTACTTTTAACATAAAAGAAAAATACATCTTAAAAACTCTGTTGTACCAGAGTCTCTAACAAAGTAAATGCATCACACATACACAATACTAAGGAATAGAGAGAGACAGGGATATAGGAAAATAAATTGTAACTTCATATGGAAATAAAAGTTTAGAGAAATACGTATGTGCATTTACAAATTAATTAATAATATAATCATAGAAAGCCGGCTTCAAAGGTTTAGGTTCCTTACGTTGATTTATTATACGTACCTTACACGCATATTTTAGTTTCAAAACAAACGTAGGGATAACACTAATTAATTAGTTTATTAGCAGATATCAATAGTTAAAAACGATCAGGGCTATAAACGTTTATATTGTGGTTTGTAAACGCACAAATTATTTTTAAGTTGTTATCACTATGAGTCAGTTCTACCACAATTTTTTTACGTCCCGATCAAAAGCAGGTTATTATAAACACTAATATTTCACCACTTGTTTGACACTAGCTTGACACACTTGTGTGACACACTACTTGTTTGACACACTAGCTAACATTTGACACAGCTAATAACACCTGAATCATTTATATAATCGAGTAGTATCCCGACAGCAACGACGACGCACCTCGAAATGATTTGTTATTGCTAAGCTAAGCCAACCACATTTATTCCAATAAAAATAAATTATTGTTTTGATTTGTTGGTCTACAAATAGATATAATAACTTATCTAAATAGATATCTAAATTAATTTATTTAATTTTACCCTTTTCTTCTAATTGTAAAATTAAGCCCCTGCCACGGGCCTAAGGGCACGATTATAAATAAAATCCAAATACCCCTGACAAACTAACGACTTATCTCGATATCTCGAGAACAACTGTAACTATGGACAAGATTTTGACGGTAAATAATAAACCCATCAAATTAAAAATATACACCAAAACACAATCACAAGCACGGGAACCCTTTATTATAAAAATATAAGACAAAAAAATATCTTCTTGATTATTAAATTTCGCAACCAAATTATAAATAAACTATTGATTTGATGCTATACTTATTCACACGAATACATAAAGGACTACGAAACAAGAGGGAAAGAGGCGCTTTAATGGGTTGAAACTATTAAAGGTGCACACTATTGACAAGGTGCAAACATATAATAAATTAATAAAATAATACATGATAATATTTAGCAATAGCCATTTTATGATCCTTAGTCAGTGATCATAAAATCCTATGTATTACTTTCCTTTCGTTTTCCTATACGATACTCGTCACTCTAGGGCTTGATTAACTATTCATTTTTTTCTGCATTGTTGGGTTTTTAAATATTTTTTCAAGCACTTCTTATATACTCGTATTAAAATGTAGCCCCCTTTGCCGAGTTAAAAAAAAAAAAAAAAAAAAAAAAAAATAGAGTTTAAAACTATCTATTTATTTAAAAAGTATGACTACTTTATAACATATTCAAATGTTGGGACAATAGACGCAATGAAGTTATGGTTACTTGGTTACATTTTATTTAAAAACAAATAAAATGTATTCACTTATTTGAATATGACTAATATAAGTATTACTTTCTTTTTCAATTTCCTATTTTAAAATTGTTGTAACGAGTAAAAATTTAACTAGTAAACTTTTTTTTGTTTATTAGTTGTACATTTTTTGGGAGGGGGGGGGGGGGGTAGCTGCTTTGTTGAATAAATAGTTCCCTTTTCTTGTTACCTCTACAAATACCCCCCCCCCCCCCCCCAAACCTAGCCTCTAAACATTTCTAAACATAGAAATGTCCTTCCCTCAGACCTAGCCGCTTGATACGCCACTGAACAGAAGTGTGATATTCCTTTGTCCCAAGGTACACTGGACTAATCATCCTTTTGTCTTAATAGTTATTTTGACAATGGAATGTGCATAAATAATTATATATCCATTTATATTCTAAAAAGTAATAAACACACTTTTTTTTACCCAAAACAACATAGGGGAGTAACAATCTAAAGAAGTATCTTTTCTTCTACATAAGTAAACTGGTTAGTCAAGTAAATTATTTTTCTTAAACCCCTTTTAAGAATTAATTTCTTAAGAACATTGGCTAACTTAGAGAGGAATACGTGAATGCAATAAAAATGAAGAACAACTTTTTAACAACTCGGACTTTAATTTCCACCTTATTTTGTTTAGCGAGCATTAGGCAGGACAGGCGGCTGAAGCATCCCCATGCTCCAAAAGATAGTTTGGACTACCATCTAAACTCAATTTACGACCATTCAGCCTGTAGAGGAGATGAAAAAATTGTCTGTTTGCAGCCTGACACAGTAAGCCCTGGGCTGGGACACAGGCTCTTTAAGAATAAGCGAATAGTAAGCATTACATTTACAGTCCTCTAGAAACATTCATATTTTTTTTTAATATTCATGTAATTCAGTTAAATACATGACATATATATTTAAGATTATCAACTATAGGAATAACTTAGTAAAGATGATTATTTTATACTATTATGTTTCATTAACTTACTTATTTTAATTTTAGTGTTACTTAAATATTTTAGCAACAAAGCATGTGAACGGATTTTTTAAGTTGCGACAGATAATAAATAATAAACTTCAAAAATCTACTTACTAAAAAATGTATTGAAACAATTTTCCTCCACATTATTAATATGATGCTAAAGCTAAAAAGGTTGATCAGTGCAAGTGATAAAATGTTTTTTTTTTTTTTTGTTTTTTTTTTTAAAGTTAGACAGTTTGGCAAATTATTTATTTTATTTTTATTAAATAAACATTGAAAATTAAATTTACCATTTGTTTTTCTTTTTATTGACTAAGAAAACTACAAAAATTATAATGTTATTAGTGTTACTTATACATTTTTGTTGTTTCTGGACGGCAAATTACATGAAAAGGTTATAGTCCGTTGACTAATTCTTGTGGCGTGAAAAATTTAGAATATTAAACTATATAAATTTATAGGTTTGTTCCAACCACACTTCAAACGGGTTTGGAACTGTCCGACTCATGCGCAACGGACCACAATTGATCGTTTTTCGCTAATGCACATGCGTCGTACAGTTTGAAACTAGTTTGATGTGTGGTTGGAACAAAGCTTATAATAATAAGCCACGAACAATAATTAAAAAGGCTTGCGCCTCGGCCAGGATGACAGCTGAGCGAAACTTTTTTTTCTCTAGGGTGGAGGCAATGACATCAACAATCAACAATACGACATCAACAATATTTACCAAAAAGCACTTTCAACACCTTTACCAAATTTTTTTTAAGTATTGTTCAACGGACAGGATGTAGATAATACGTATTTCATAACGACCTACTTGTTTTATAAAAATTACGTATTTTTTACTTAAAGTAAAACGATATTGAAGAAACTATATTGGCGTGAATATCTATTAACTTGAGATGCTAATTTACCCAGAAACTGTGTAATTGTCTAAAATAATATGGAAAAATAAAAGGAATTCAATGACATCTAAATCTCGTTCTGAAACTGTTTCTCGAACTATCTGCTTGCCACAAAATCTTTTTTTTTTCTTCTTCTTCATGAGGAATAACATTTAAATTAAGTCACACCTAGTGTTGTAAAACCGCTTCACGATCAAACATAAAAAAAAAGAAATCCACTAAATCAACTTCTGACTTGGAAGTTATCCATCAGTAGGTTTTTATAAACAATAAAAAGTCAAGAGTTTGAAGGTATAAAACTGTTTTTAATTGCTATCACATTTATATTTAGAGCTCTCTTTCAGTCTTTAGTCAAAGTATCTTCTTGTAATTAACAGAAGGGAGTGCTCGTAAAAGAAACACTTAAACTAAACTTCTCTTTTAAAGAAACGTCTTACTTGATATTAAAGCGGTGTAGATTCTGATAAGACGGCTACTTTTGGTGAATAGTTAATTTGTCTTAAAAAGAAATAAATGGTGGTATAATATTATAAACTCGCACGTGTATATAACGACTTAATTGTTCTCAAGAAAATGGATGGACAAAAGCACATTTCTGATGAACTGATTAAGCTTATTAAAATTCGAATAATTGTGTATTTTAAAAGGTTATTTGTTTATTATTTAATGAGTTACTAAATATTTTTTTTTAAGTAAGATTCTAAATTCTCCATTATCAAATTATCGTATTCCCGATGACAATCGTGATGTTATCAGAATGGATTGTTTTATCAACAATAGAAGTATTTTACGGTTTTAATTAATATATAAAATCATAGTGTTTTATTTTGGAATTTTAAACCATTAGTCCTAGACAACAAACAGATTGTGTTAACATGGCTAGTCAAAGAAAATTCTTCTGACATAAGCAGTATCAAGGTTATTCAGTCCAATATCCGGAGGAATAATTTGTTGAAAGTTTAGCAAATCGGTACTACCCAATAATAGTAGCTGAACTCTTTTTGACTTTGAGACACTTGGACAAATATTCTCCTAAATTAACTGGTGGAAAAAATTAACGCAGCACTTCAGTTATTTATAAAAAAATTTGTTTCTAGCTTTTAAAATTTTGTGTGGGTAATACATATAAACTGATAAGAGATCATCATTGACAAAAAAATGGCATTATTGCGTTAATTATATTACATAAAAGAAAACTAAACCAGTATAACATTTGATCAGTAGTTTGTGTGTCCTCCCTCGCTGTGGTAACTTGTAGCTTCCTATTCTTACCACATATTAACAAGGACTCAAGGACATTGTTATTTTGTGGAATAGTATTCCACTCCTCAGTAGCAGCAATTTCTATTTCTTTAAGGCTTTCAGGATGATGAGGGCGACGGCGAATCTGTCGCTTTAGATGGTTTCAGAGGTATAAGATCAAGCTCAGGACCTCTTGCTGGCTTGTCCATTCTCTGAACCAACCTCTTCAATTTGTGTTCCTTCAATTTATCCCATTGATTATAAATTTTTCTTTTTCTTGTTTGGTCTTTAGGGATTATTAATAATTAAAAAACAACTATTTTTTAATTACAATATTTTTAAAATTGCTATATTTCGCCCAAACCTGGGCATCTTCAGGCCTAAAAATAACAATGACACATATATAATATTTATTTCAATGGTAGAAAATTTAACGTTATCGTTCTCTGAGCGTCCACAAATGAATTTACGTCCCATCTACGAGGTTCAAATAAACCCATGACCCAAAAAGCGTTAGTTTATAAAATGTCCCTTAATTTAATTTACCTTAACTCTTCTCTATATTTTAATTGCCTCACTCTTTAATATTTGCTCTAGGTACAGTTGGTTCGTCCTGCGCGAGACTTGCTAATAGAAGAAGATGCAGACAAAGTTATAGATAACGACACTCGACTACCAGGAACCAGATGGCTAGGAGTCAGATACGGTGGAACAGCAGAAAAACGCAGCCCGTTCTCTGTTAAACTGGGAATAACTTCAAACCACGGGCCACAATCTAACGCCGGTTACTCAAGAAAACAAGACGGAACTTACTACTCATCTTAGGCGAGATATCGGAGGAGACTAATAACATGTTTTTGTATTTTTAAATTATAGAGTCTATAAATGCATTTTTATTTTTTCCTTGACTAATAAGTAACTATTTTAAAAATGCTGGTGATTAATAATATATAACAATTAGATCAATTTTAAAATATATATGAGAGAATTCATTTTAAAATGTCAATAATATAATATTTAATTACATACCACTGAGTCCACAACAGATAACCATGTAATTTAATCTTAATCCAGTCAACGAAGCTCTGCTTTCGCCATATTCTGAAAGTAAATTGAAAGATAATTTTATAAATCTTTGTGTATAGAAGTCTATACACAAATACTTTTCTAGAAATATGCGAAAAATTAAAAAATGGGACGTTCCCTGGTGATCAAAGTGATTTTAGACTACTTTGAAGTCAAACTGGATCTCGAACTCGCATAGCAAAAGGAGGTAGATAATAGATACACCGTAATGTTCATTATAATAACGTTTGCTGTTTTCCTGACGTTTCCTTACGATCTTCTTCTGAGGTCTCACAACTTGAGGCTTTAACAGCTTGTATGGTAGTCTGTAAGTTAGACGTCTTGAAAAAGTAATTTTGTCGGTGGTGGTTCATCAATTTTGGAGTATTTCAAAAATTTAAAAAAGCTAGGTAGATATCTTGTCCGGTGTCTTTGTATTTCTTTAGGCTAAGCCGTTACACCGTGGATAGTTAGGAGAAGAAGTATTATGAGTAAATTCGTAATGTTCTGCAAAGAGCCAAAAATCGTGAGATGTTTAGGGTTGTCCATTGTCTGAAATAACTATTCGAGGAATAGTGTGACTAGAAAATATTGATCTACAAGCACAAATTACATTGCAGCTGCTGCTAAGTAATTCCAATTTAAATGTTTCAAAATATTTGAAATAATAATCAACGATTAAAATATAGTTAATTTTGTAAAAGCTAAAAAAAAATCTTTAACCAATAGCAGGTTTGGAACTTAATGCGATTAATCGCGGCTTTCCAACGATGGCTTGCTTTGTAAGTTAAATGCACGTCTCAGCTTCCAATTTAATATTTTAATTCGTCTGTACATTCGTGGCCGAAATACTCCAGTTTTAATTCTACTATAGCAGAGTTCTACATCAAGATAACCTTCATGTATACGGTCAAGTCGCATGTTTGTCGGAATTGCAGTAATTTGTTTAAAAATTAGTCCCTCGATAGTATTTCACTCATCCCTATACAATTATTCCAGTACATTCTTATTTATTAGAAATATATTTTATCTATTTGCGGCAGCAAAATGAGGCATTATTGAACTGCTTTTGGGCAGAGAAATGTGATTTTACTGCCTAGGCGGTAAAATGAGAAAAAAATTTGATGCTTAGGCAGTAAAATTTTTACTTTTATAATGTTGGCAATGACAGTTTATACTATTATCTCTATCTTATAACATCATATATTATAGTTTAATAAGTAATTGTTTTGGCGGGGGGGAGGTGAAAAGAATAATAGAGTTCAACTCCTCTTACCTGCCGATGGTAGCAGTTCAAAAAATACAAAGAAAAAAGAATAATAGTAAAATTAAAGTTAAAATTAAAATAATAAAAAAATCCGAATGATAAATTAACTTCATAAACAATAAGTATATTTTATAAAAAGATTTGGTTATAAAAATATGTATTGAGATTTTACACCAAACGATGTGACACAGCAAATTGCCTCCTAACCGAAAACTCATGCACACGACGACTATTTTGTAAATGATAAGAAAACCGGAAAAGATAGATAAAGATAGAGGTTCTAATAAAATATACAAAAAAAGAAAAGGAAGCTAAATAATAAGAATAATCTGTGTGCATATAAGTTGTCGGTCAGTTTCAAAATAACAAATGATTAACGATTACTTATATTAAATTAGGTGTATAATAATTACAAAAGATCAAGTGAGATAACAATAAATAATTACCAATAATTAACTTTCTTAACATAAACAATTTGATGGATATAAAAGGTTTTGAATTATAAAATAAAAATGTAGAGTTTTAGAAAGAAAGATGGGGCCCCAAAGGTATAAGTCAGAAGATAAATAAAGTAAGTAAAGCTTAATTGAAAGGTGTGAGAAAAAACAAATAATAATAATAATGAGAGAGAAAACTTGAAATACCAGATCTGGCTTTGGTAGATGATTAAATTAGATAGATGAAAAACTAAAAACAACTCTTTGAATTCAAAAGGAAAAATTAGATTCTGAAGATTATATAAATTCTCTAGGATGACTATTACTTTATGTAGTTTGTTTATATAACATTGCCAAGGCAACCACATTTATTCCAAATAAAATAAATGTTTGTTATGATTTGTAGATCTTTAAATAATTATAATATAATGTAATGATTAAACAGAAAATTAAAGGCACCAATAAAAATAAATTAAACAACTAATCTAAAATAAAGGCAGACAATTTTTATTAAAACTAAACATTCCGCCCACTAAAAATTGTCGGCCGTTGTTTCTATCTCACTGGTTTGAACATCTAATGTGACAATTCTGGTTAATGGTCGTTTTTATTCTCCTGATGAGGTCAATAGGGTGACCACTCGGCGGGTGTAGCATGGGATTTGGTGAAAGGATCTGACATGTAAGTGAGAGACTGGTAGATTCCACATAAATTTAGCGTTTAGGGTTTTAATTTCTAGTAAGTATATCTTTCTTAAGGTAACGTTGGCGATGGTCATTCCTGGTGCAATAACACTGGTGTCCCGCCCACGATAAGGAGTTAGTTGATTAGATTGAATGACTTGTGAGTTACACTTAAATTCTCTTTTGTATTTAACGTCGACTGGCCTTTTTTTGTATCACAAGCACAGCTGATGTGGTAGTGTTGGTCTTATGTCTTACATTGTGATTTCTTTCAATGGTGCAAAGTGGGTTTTTTTTTTGTTCTTATTCTGGGTAAACCCATCTTTGGTTCAGAATGTTTGAAGGGCAGACTGACATACTGATCAGATGGAAGGCGATAGTGAGTTTGCTTGAAGTGATGTTCACAAGGTACTGCCTCCACAGATGATTCTGGCACGTTAGATACTTCCTCTATTTCCCAAAATTTGGTGAGACAGTTATTTAAATCCTGATTTATAGAAAAGAGAGATACAGGGTTCGGATTAGGTTTTTGAGTTTCAAATTTTCCCATTACAACGTATCCAAATATAGTTGGTAAAAGATGACAATCTTTTTGAGGTAATGAATGCTCTTGAGAGATAATACTGGTAAATAGATCTACACCCAAAAGAAAATCTATTGGACCTGGTTGATGAAAATTTGGATCAGCTAACTCTAAACTCTGGTATATTATCTTTAAGTTGGTAGGTAACGGTTGTTGAGGAAGGTGAGGTGTAATAAATGGCACAACTAGAGCGTCCGTATCGAGAATGGAATATGGAGGTTTACAAGACTTCACTTTACAACATGCTTTGCCTTTAGGTTGAATGAGTGGGGCTTGTCCCACTCCAGCGATAGATGTTGTAAATGGTTTAATTCTTAATCCCAATCTCTTAACACATTCCTTAGTAATAAAAGAGTATTGACTCCCTGAATCTATTACTAATCGGATAGGTTGAAAGGCTCCAGAGACATCCTGGATCATTGCAATTGCAGTACCGAGTACTACATAGGTTGGATCACTTGATATGTTGTAGGTATTTATACTAGCCAGTACATTAGCGGGAGGAGTAGGTGGTGTGTGTTGATGGTCTGAGGTTTCAGTAGGTTTGCCCAATGTTGCATTTTGCTGAGGTATGTGTAAGGTAGTATGATGCCTGGAACCACAATCTCTACAGGTATTTCTTGAGGTACATTGTTTGATTAGGTGTCTAGGATGCAAACAATTAATACAAAGGTTGCACCTTTTGACCAAATTCATTCGCTCTTCAGGAGTTGAGTTTAGGTAGGTAGGGCAGTACAATATTTTGTGATATTCTTTACAAATTACACAAGATGGTGGTTGATATTGATAAGGTCTGGTGTAGCTATTGGTAGGTATTGATTGATCTCTGGTGATTGTAGTATGATTATCTGGTGATTCCTGGTCAGAAGGTATTAAAGGTTTCACAAATAATGAGGTATATTTTCTTGGCGGTTGGTTTTGAAAGTTGTTCGAATTTGGTTGAAATCTATTTGGTGAAGGAATAGACTTGATAGGTGAAGAACGTTGGGTAGAATGAGACTCCTCTGGTTGTTTTTGAAGATCATTGATTAGAGTAAATGCTTGGTATCTTGTTTCTACAAATCGAATAAGCTGCTGGAAAGTTGGGAACTCGGTATCAATAAATTTAATTTCAAAGTCCTCTCTCGTTGTTGGATCTAATGATCGTATAGCTAATTCAAAAAGAATGAACTCCTGTGCATTGTCTATTTCTAAATTATTGAAGGCTTGGACATTTTCTGACATTATGAGAAAGAAATCTTTGAGAGTTTTTGCCGATGGTTTACCGACAAGAGGTTTAAAATCTATTACTTTGGTAAGGTAAGATGATGCCAGCTTTCGTTTATTATCAAAATGTCTTACCAAAGTTTCCCAGGCCTGAGTGTAATTTGCTTCGATAATTGGTATAGCTTTGATGAGAGTAAGAGCTGAGCCAGATAGAGAACCGACAAGGTAGTGGAACTTTTCAATAGAAGGGATATTGATGTCATTATGGACTAGTGAGAGATACATGTCACGGAAGACTGTCCAGTTTGACAGATTTCCATCAAACTGCTGCAAGGTAATTTTTGGTAATCTGGACCGGGATATCTGTGAGGTAGTGCTATTCAAGGTCATATTTGGTGCACTTGTTCCAGAGTTTGATTGCTTATTAGGTGAAAGATAATTTTCATATAGTGACCCACACTCATAATAATAGCGCTTCACTGATTGTCTCATAGATGTTTCTTTTTCAGTAGGAAAACCCTTTTCTATATTGGCCACAACATGTAGAAGTACAAGATCATCCCATATGGTATTAAATTTCTCAAATAGAGTGTCTAAAGAACGAAACATACCTTGAAACATTCCAAGAGCATCTGGTTCTTTACCTATGCGACGTCCTTGGTCTACCACCTCTTTGATGTCAGAAAATAGATTTTGTAGTTTTGACTTGAGAACGATGACCTTTTGTTCAGATGTTGGTTCCATGGTAGAGATATGTTAAATAATATTGATAAGATAACAAAATTAAAGTCTAATGATAAACAGAATGATACAAATGATATTTGTGAAAAGTAGCTAACAAGGTAAATAATTTTTGTACATGCATAACCTAAATAATAAAGGTGAAAATAGATAAAGAAGTCAATTTATCGTTCGGCCCAAAGGACCAATGTGTTTTGGCGGGGGGGAGGTGAAAAGAATAATAGAGTTCAACTCCTCTTACCTGCCGATGGTAGCAGTTCAAAAAATACAAAGAAAAAAGAATAATAGTAAAATTAAAGTTAAAATTAAAATAATAAAAAAATCCGAATGATAAATTAACTTCATAAACAATAAGTATATTTTATAAAAAGATTTGGTTATAAAAATATGTATTGAGATTTTACACCAAACGATGTGACACAGCAAATTGCCTCCTAACCGAAAACTCATGCACACGACGACTATTTTGTAAATGATAAGAAAACCGGAAAAGATAGATAAAGATAGAGGTTCTAATAAAATATACAAAAAAAGAAAAGGAAGCTAAATAATAAGAATAATCTGTGTGCATATAAGTTGTCGGTCAGTTTCAAAATAACAAATGATTAACGATTACTTATATTAAATTAGGTGTATAATAATTACAAAAGATCAAGTGAGATAACAATAAATAATTACCAATAATTAACTTTCTTAACATAAACAATTTGATGGATATAAAAGGTTTTGAATTATAAAATAAAAATGTAGAGTTTTAGAAAGAAAGATGGGGCCCCAAAGGTATAAGTCAGAAGATAAATAAAGTAAGTAAAGCTTAATTGAAAGGTGTGAGAAAAAACAAATAATAATAATAATGAGAGAGAAAACTTGAAATACCAGATCTGGCTTTGGTAGATGATTAAATTAGATAGATGAAAAACTAAAAACAACTCTTTGAATTCAAAAGGAAAAATTAGATTCTGAAGATTATATAAATTCTCTAGGATGACTATTACTTTATGTAGTTTGTTTATATAACATTGCCAAGGCAACCACATTTATTCCAAATAAAATAAATGTTTGTTATGATTTGTAGATCTTTAAATAATTATAATATAATGTAATGATTAAACAGAAAATTAAAGGCACCAATAAAAATAAATTAAACAACTAATCTAAAATAAAGGCAGACAATTTTTATTAAAACTAAACAGTAATATTTAGTAAATAAACGTTTGAATTATAAAATAATTTGTTTATATTTGTTAATTCTGTTAAATCAGTTCAATGATTAGTAGATCTTTAATTAAAAAATAGCAGAGTCACTGGCTATACTGCAGCGTCATATAAAACATTGAACATCCATATTATTTTTATTATTGAAGTTATTCTAGATTAGACTAGCTACTTTTCTTGATTTATCCTAGTTACTTCTTTTCTTTTAAGCAATAGAAGATATCTTTAATACTTTTAGTAATTTGATAGTAAAAATATAAATAAATATTTTATATTGCGTGCATTATTCATTCAGAAGTTATGTGTGTTATTAATGTGTGTTTTGTTGTAGATTGAGTTTGCTTTTCACTTATTGTTATTATTCCCAAGTTTCTTATTTGAACATTAATTTTAGTTAATACATATGTTATTATCATTATTAATATGGCACATAGTTATTAACTATGTTATAACTATAAGATAACATTTTAGCAGCTTCGTTTTTCTGCCAAATAGGTAAATTACCTGCCTCGGCAGTTAATTATCATAGCCTGTCCTCGCCTTCGGCTCGGA
Organism: Gerris lacustris; assembly: GCA_951217055.1. Classification (NCBI taxonomy): domain Eukaryota; kingdom Metazoa; phylum Arthropoda; class Insecta; order Hemiptera; family Gerridae; genus Gerris; species Gerris lacustris. The sequence goes on from OX578276.1 coordinate 112,156,479, forward strand.
GGCTAATCTAATCACTCGGCAGTAAAATTCCATTTTGCTGCCTAGTTACATAAATAACTAGGCTTTGGATATAACCAAAGCAAATGATATATCATTGATTCTAATTCTCCTAGCGTGGTATCATTTAATTTATTATTTTTAAGCAATGTTTGTTTCCTTGACATTGGAAGACTCTCAGTGGATGGCTTGGTGTCATGAATAACGAGCCGATCTAGATAAAGTTTCTACAATAAGCATAGCAGACCCTGGTTTATAATACCCCTTCAAATTATAATTCTGAATTTTAAACATCATTCTTTGAAGCTTAGGAGGTACTAAAGATCGAAGTGGTTATGAACGCTTTCAAAACCTCATTACCATAAATATAGTTGTGATGTTTAAGACAGTCAAAAACAATTGCTAACATTCCTTTTTCGATTTTTGCGTACGCACTTAGAGCCTGTGTTAATGCTTTAGAAGAAAAAGCAATGTGCTTACCTTTTTGTAAAATAGCAGCGTATAGTCCATAAGATGAACTACTGACTGATAATAAATTGTTATCGGTTTTCTACATTAAAGTATTAAGCACAGGTGACTTCGTGAGATTTTTTTTAAAATAACGTTATTGTTTCAGTATGCATTTTCTCCCAACTCTATAATGCATCTTTAGCTAGTAGTTTCCTTAGAGGAACTATTACTATATAATAATAGCCGTTTATTGAACATATTTACATTTGAAAGCATATAATGTTCATAGTAGCTTAAAGATAAATAATGCTAGTTCTAAATATAGAGAATTCTCGCAAAGCAATCTCTCTCTGATGTGAGAATGCTCCCTTAGCAACATATACATTTATGTGTATAACTGTATATATAACTGTGGTTTTAACACTTTGAAATAAAAATAAAATAACACTTAGATTTGCTAAGTTTTTTGTTAAGGCATTTGGCCCATAAGCCTTAAAGAGCAAGAACCTGGTCAGCCTTCCAACTAAATGCTTATTGTCCTAAATTTAGCTAAATTAGGAATTTTTTTGTTTTAAGTTCCTCTACAATGTTATGGTTATAAATGTTTGCTTGAATCGTAAGGAAAAAGAAAGTAAAAATGATTAAATTATTTTTTTAAACAGTTCATCTTATATGAAATATTATTAAAATATATTTTCTTAACTAAAATATGTAAGAAAAACTAACGTTTATAATACAGGTCTGGATATGACAAGGACATGCGCCCAATAACCAAGACAATTTATGGATTCGAAGATGATCAAGTGCTTATGAATAAGTACCAAACGCCTGGGAATAAAGCTTGATTAATTTTCATTTATGGCTTTTTTACACATCTAAGAAAATTAAGGTAGCAAACAACCTCCTTCCCAAAAATAATAAATCTTTATAAAGTAGAATTGATTGAAGAGTTTCAAATTTCTACGCTATGAATTTTACCCAACAAGAGGTATTTTTAATTTAATTTTACAGTGGCATGCGACTCAAGTAAGCGCATTTATTTAAACCTTTTTGTTTTATTAAAGGCCGCCATGGCGTAATCATAATAATTTGGGTTCACGGCAAACAAGAATGAATAATGGCGATTGCTCCCGAAGGCGAATAAATGGGGTGAACTCTAATTCGTATGGTAATTTTATATCAGTCATTCTCCCAACTTGTTTTTAAGCTACCGTCGGCTAGTAAATCAAAATTTACTTAGAGGAGCAGTAAATAAAGTTGAAGCTTTCTTTATTGGGTCCAAGGAGTTATAACGAGCCTCATCCTATTTCATAGGGTAGGTTTATATAGGTTCGAGGAGTCAAATAACGTGGACTAGTTTTATTGAGAGACCTGAGTGTAAAGCTACAACCCCAGGAGCTATTTGACACTCGTATAATTAAAAGTGTCTGATGCTTCGTTATTGAACTCGAAAATGAATAACAGGATCGGATAAGATGAAAGTACTATACAGTGAAGAGATACGGCCCTATCGTAAATATCCGCTTGAATTTACACTGAACAGAGTTTAGAAAAGCACCACTATCTTTTTCTTCCATAAAACTCAACCAATATTACATTTAATACCATAAATGGTCAAAATGTTACACAGGTTATGGAGTAATTCATACTCGGACCACTTGAATATTAGTAATAAAACAGCATTTTGTAACAGTTTACTTTCGAATGGAGAGATCGGTCGAACTACTTACAGGTAATTTGGCAGATTTCCATGGTAAAATCCTGCTTTAAGTGACCACCCATGGAATAACCTACCTCGAAATATCTATTTTACACTGTCTAAAGAACAAACAAATAAATATAAATATAGAGATGGGCCAGTAAATATCAGGTAACGAGTAAAATCAATCAATACATTGATCGTGAATATATTGTTACAATCATTCGTTTGGAAGATCTAATCTAGTTTTATTATTCGTATTAGATTTTTTTTAATTAGTAATACAAAGAATTTATTCAGTTAATCAACTTAAACAAGTTTAATGAATAAACTTAGGGAACAAAATTTAACGTTTAATTGTCCAAATAAACAGAATTTTGATACAAACATGTTCGAATTAATATGTTAGGTATATAAATTATCAAAAAATGAATCACTCTATTTATTATGTTTCACTAGTTAACGATTAATAGGTGAGTAAGAAGAATTTGCCTTCGTTTTAGAAGATGAAAATAGGCCGGTCTAAATACCTTAAAGGAATGGAAATGCTTATAAAGAACACAGACATGTACCCTCTCACCCATGTTGATTTTTATATATATGCAATATGCCATCATTACATTGACTAACTATAAATTTACTTAACAATTTCAAATATATTTTTAGGGATGAAACATCGATGACACCTAACAAAACATTAGTGATATATGCTTTCAGACTAACGAAATAAAACTAGAAAAAGTATCCTGTAGTATAAAATTAAATAAAATATTTTCAACCTTTAAGAGCCCCTCACAATCCTTTGTTTCAAAGCTCAACCTATAGACTTCAAATAGTTTATCTAGATGACCCAAACAGATAATTTTTTAAACATAATTATTAACCTTTATGCGGAAATCGAAATACATTCCAAATGGAAGAAAAGAAACAACAAAACTAAAGACAATGATTTGTCGAAAGTAAAACAAGCGGACACTGGTTAAATATAAAGTCTGTAATTTATAATGGAGAGGGAAAATGTTCCCTGTCCAGTTGTAGAAAAAACAATCACAATGAAATGGAGAATAATTAGAAATGTTAATATGAAACTGCTTGAGGGTAGGCAGGAGCGTGGGAGTGCTTTACTCGTTTCCTACAGCATTAATTATGATTCATTAATTTACCGGGAAAAGGTCGATCCTAAGAGTAAATCATCCCATCGGCTTGGGCAGCATCGGTTATAGAATTCTATACCACAACGCTCCGATCCTGAGATTGATGCTGACTCCTTATGAACTCATTTTTTGAATTAATATCGCATTTGAATTCGCCCTTCATCAGCCGACTTGAATAACATAATTCCCTTCTCTTAATATGTCCTAGATATATGTATATGTATATGTGTATATATATAAATAAATGTCTACTCAATTGTCAAGTATGTAGTAGGATGCTATAAGATGTAAGTTGATACAGTGGCAGTGTATAAATGTACATAATACCCCACAATACCTTAATGCAGGGTTTATAACAACAATCTTCATTCGCTAAAAGTCTAAATTATTTGCCATAAATATAAAATATATAATTACCATAAAATATTTTTTATGTATAATATTATATGATTATTAATTCCCCATTATAAATTTAATATTTGATGTTTTGTAAAATTTATTGTGATAATTAAAAAAAGCCAGTGAAAATTAAATCTGGCAGCAGAATATTGTGATGAGAGGTAGGAAGCACATAGTCACTTTTATTAACTACACTTGAGCCTAGGTCAGAAGGTGACTTATTTATTATTATCTATTAATAATTACTATACGCATACCTTCTGTGTTTCTAGCTGAAGCCTTCAGTATCTTAATGCTAGTTTATTAATATAATATGCAATACCAGTAAAATGCGTACTGAACAACCTGTAGAAGCAATCAAACGAGAAGCTGAACACGCATCAAAGGAAAAGCCGAGTTCGAGGACCTTATGCGAGATCGAGCGATGCAATGGTAATTACGTCGCGGCAACTCTATGGCTGTTCTTACCCGGTACTTGCTCTATAATAAAATTAATCACTTCTATACTGCAAACTCACAACCGACTGAAAATTATTATAGGAGCACTATTAAGCCAGTGCGGACTGATTGATTAGTTGTCCTCCTTAATTAATATAAAACATGACTAACTATTCTTTAAACTTTCCTTAATAATATATAACTAAGATTAACTGCCCTTCGACCTGAGACTAAGATGCTTATGAGAATGATTTCGTTTAGCGGTTGGAGAGATTTAATAGTCTCGTTATATAAATTGCATGCTCGCACATAGTTCATTCCATTCAGGGACCTCTATCTTACGCCTAACACAAGTGCCCAGCAAAGAGACCAGCATCACTCATAAAGTAAAATTGGGGTCTGTAGTTAGAGTATCGCTTGCGTAAGGTAGGCTTTATCCCGGAATTTCAGAAAATCCCTTAATGCTAAATTTTAAGGAAAATCCAGCAGTCCCTATTTAAACTCCGTATAGGGTTTAGATTTAGATACATCTCTACTCAATGGGTGCTCCCGATTATTGCCTTATATTTTTAATTAGCCTTCACCCTTCGCTCCAAATGGGGGTCGTGCTTGGAATGTTGGTCTAATATGTTTCCTAGTTCTAATACAATTCATTATCATGTATGCTAAGCCATTACATGAAATTTCTAATTTGTTTCGTTTCCAAATATTTATTACATATATATATATACATATATATATATGTATATATATATTCCTATTTTTAGGTACAAAAAATATCTATTTTTAATCAAGTTTTATTTTAATCTCTCAAAGATCTTAATTTTGCATATCAAAACCATAAATATTATTAATCTACGCTTCAGGGGCTTTCTTATAAATGAGTATAAAAATAACTTGATTTGGTTTTGCCAGTTTCGCACCTATAATATCAGGCATATGGAGAGACCGAAAAGACAGGAATACCGGTTTATGGTTTTGGAAAGGTATGAAATAAAGAAGTATCTAAAAATTTTGAAATTTGATCAAAGTATAGACGACATTTTAATGATATTTGTATATATGCTAAGCTGAGCAGTGAGTTAAAATAATATTAAAATAGATAACAGAAATTTTAATGCTGCTATTTTCGTTAAACTCGTACTCTACTTTTCCATATATATAATCACATGGTTTGGTGTTTTCCATTTGTCAATCTAGAAATATATAGTGAGTGGTAAATTAAAATATTGATTAACAAATTAATCAACTGTTTAATTTCTAGGTGGATTCTTAGAATTCTATATTATTCTTTTTGCCGATCAACACAATAGGTTATAAAAAGACGGAGAGGTGGGCCACTTTACACATCTACTCGATGTGATCAGTGTGAAACATATCTCGCCTCTCTGGGATTCAAACCGTTGAAGAGCCGTTTAGAGTTTTGGCTTTGTTTCTTGCGAGTGCAAAGTATGCAAACGATCTCCTTTTTTTGTTCTAAAAACTTTTCTTAGTGCAGTTTATTATTTTTTGGGGGGGGGGGGGTTACGAATATTAAAAAATATACAACTTTAGTGTGAGAGGAAGTCGAGGGTCGAAGCGCAACAAGTAAGGATAGAAAGTATCGCTCCTAATGACAATATATGTGCAGGCATCGTAGAATCCAGTGAGAAGATTTACTGGTCATCACTGAACGGGGGTCGAGATCTCTCGATATGATGTTTACTTTATTAAATTAATAGTATTGAAGGAATGGTCACGTCGCGGCGGAGAGGTCGTTAGGCTTGAAGGGTCACGACTGCCCATTAGGCCACTGAGGCACACGCTTCCTCTACTACCGCTTCTGGATCGCCTCATCGCCACTACTTCGGCCACATCCTAAGGTAATTCGGTCAAACTCACGCCTCCTCAGTACACATAGAACCCCCGTGACTAAACTCCTTCTAGTCTTCTTTTTTATGTCCTCATATAGGTACGTAGTATATGTAGAGAAAGAATTGTGATGAAAAATTCTATTTTTATGGATTTACACGTTTTGGTTTTTGAAAATGTCTATTTGTCGGCTATCGCATGGGGGTATAAAAGGTAAGAGGTCTAGTTCGATTCCTCGCCGGGGAAGAATTATTATTATGGTAAATTATGATGAAATTTTCAATATTAATTAAATGAAACCTCGAAAATCCGAATCAACAAACAAATGGAATAATGGAAAAAACTACAATGTAATTATGTACACTTATATGTATATGAGAAAAATTAGTACGTGTTGTATCAGATAGATGTTGTAAAAATAGGATTCGGCAATACAATTTTCCTTAACCAGTATAGTAAAATATTTTTAATTCAAAACTGAAAATTAGTATTAAACCACAAATAATTTAATCAAATACCAATACAAGCTCTCGAAGAAGTAAGTCTTAACCATAGAAATAATAGGCTAAATAGGTATAACAAAGTACGTCATTTATTTATTTGTATAACCTATAATCACACACCACTTGGTTAGTGTTCATATATAAAGAGTGAGTTTGTCTCGAGCTATGGAACGGGTTCAGAGCGGCAAAAAACCCCAAGTGCATAGTTAGCAGTTTTGTAGATTAACATTAATAGTTTCCAGAACAACCAAACAATTTAGTACTGTACAAATATAATAACAATTATTTTACATTCACTTTGTTTAAATGTATTATTTGAAATTTGTAAAATAAATAAATATTTTTAAAACTATATGTGTGAACTATCGAGTTCTTAAGCTCTAATATTATAATATCCATTTACCTGGAATTAAAAATAAACTCTAATGTCTTGTTTATCTTCTCGAGCTGTTTATATTAACTCAACACTTTACTTATAACTACAACATTCTCTCTTTTATTTTTAAAACCCAACCATCAACGGAGCAATAAATAACCTTATTCCTGGACACTATAGAGGTTTAGAAATATAATAAATGTTCAATTATTTATGAGATTGAAATAAATGTCGGCTTTTTTTCTTCTACCATTCTTAAACTGTTAAGTAGATAAAATGCCAGAATGTAATACTTTTAGTTTTCGTCAATAATTAACTAAATGCTCTTCCAACTTGCAAAGCGAGTATACAAAGCGTCAAGAATATAAACGTATGTTCAAAGCGAAATTGAACTGTTAAGTTATAATCAAATTAATTATTTTCGTAAGAAGTACTATACGCGAATATTCGGTTTCTGGCAATATAAATGATACATCCAGTGATAAATTGAGATAATAAAAGTGTTTCTGTATCTTGACAATTGTCTGTCTTTAGGAGCGAATTAAATTAAATTGGCATACATATTTAACTGGGTAATATTTGGAAGTGACTCCAAAAAACCAATTTAGCTCTAATATTAGGTAAGTTACCCAAAAAAACTACAGTGCCCTGTTTTAACAATTATTCTATTTAATCCCCAACGGGATAAATTGGCAAACATAATATACATTTTTCATTATGACGTTATTTGCAAAGCAAATAACGTCTATTATCTGTGTTCTAAATGAATTGTCACTGTACCTGACTTGATGTGAGAATTTTCAACGAAATCTGCGTATTATTGGCTTATGATAATATAGGAAAATATGGTTTAGAATTTGGATGGGTGAAAAAAAATTGCCGGGTACGGCAATTGCAGGGGTACGGGGTACAAAAGTCAAAATAGTATAAGTATAAACCCTTCAAGATGCATGACGTTAGAAAGCTCTTTAAGAGTACAGTAATTGTTATGTACACTTTTGTCATATTTTTATATAAGAGGGGGTAAAATGGAAATAAACAGGTCAAGTGTGTGCTGGTTAGCACACAGCGAGGGTCCGTAGGCCACACTGTATAGTTTAAGTAGTACCCTATTGATGGTGTTTTTTAAAATGATAAAAAGCTTACTTTGAACTATCCTATGGGTCTGATATTCTCAAAACACATAAGCAAACTTCCGATAAAGTATTTTTTTGCCACTGAACCGGACTACAACCATATAAATACATCGAAAAGACCATAATTATAAAAGAGCGTATTTTGTCAATAAAAAATAAAAGAATATTTTTTTCGAAATTTCCAAAAAGTGGTATCTTTACTTTTGGTCAAAGAATGTTCAAGAATTTTTTAAGATTTTTTGCACTTCACATAAGCGAGATAGAGGGGGGGGGGGGGACACGTTTCAAACCCACTTCAAACTTGCCTACGCTCGCCCAATCAAAGTTAACACCAAAGAATTATATATTTTTGTATTCAGCTCGACGTACCCTTTCATATGATACCCCTCACGGTGTCGAAAAAAAATAATAAAATTTTAACCCTTAAGTTTTTTTACCCTACTTTTTTTGAAAAATATTATTTTTAAGTCGCTATATTTTTAAAATGTGTGGGTAGCTACAAGACACATGCATGCCAAATTTCAAAGTGATCAGACGAAAGGTGTAGTCGTGAGAGCACGCGAGAGGACGGACGGACAGACACACGCAGGAAAATATAAGGGTCCTTGGTTTTGTCTACGGACCCTAAAAACACCATCAATAGGGTACTACTTAAACTAGTGATGCGCTGCATAAAGAACTCGCGTAGAATTGTGTCCTTATATCAGCCATACTATGTTTTCAATATAACTACCAGGATAATATTTCGGTTAAAACATTAAATATTCTTAATCAACCTGAAAATAGCTTTAAAATTATGTTATGTAATATGCCATATAAGTTTGATCTTACTTCTTAACACCCTTATTTTGTTGCAGCGCCTATTTGTTGCAAAACTTTTTTGATCAAATTTAATATTTATTTCCTACTCTTTAAGACCTTTAAAACGATGTATGACATGTCGCAGACTACAATCATATTATTTAAAGTCATCTGTAATATTGACCGCAATCTTAAATTTAAAGTGTCAAAAATACTCAGATGTTGTGAAACGAATTTCGTACTAACTCGCTAGTTCTGGAAAGGAAAAAATTATCCTTGCATTTGAAGATAATCACTAATTATTAAAGTTATTAAAGGCTCGCTACACTCGCCTGTTTGCAGCAATATTTATTGAATAAAATAATTGCAGGCTCGCTACGCTCGCCTGTTTTACAGCCTTTGTACCAATTCTTTATTTAATAAGGTTATTGCAGGCTCGCTACGCTCGCCTGTTGTTACTGCATTGGTAGTTAATATTTATTAAATAAAGTTATTGGAGGCTCGCTACGCTCGCATGTTTGTGCTGCATTATTAATTAATTTCTTATAAAAAGTTATTGCAGGCTCGCTACGCTCGCCTGTTTGTACTGCATTATTAGTTAATATTTATTTAAAAAAGTCATTGCAGGCTCGCTACGCTCGCCTGTTTGTGCTGCATTATTAATTAATTTCTTATAAAAAGTTATTGGAGGCTCGCTACGCTCGTCTGTTTGTACTGCGATATTAGTTAATTTCTTATAAAAAGTTATTGCAGGCTCGCTACGCTCGCCTGTTTGTACTGTATTTTAGTTAATATTTATTAAAAATAGTCATTGCAGGCTCGCTACGCTCGCCTGTTTGTACTGCATTATTAATTAATTTCTTATAAAAAGTAATTGCAGGCTCGCTACGCTCGCCTGTTTGGTCTGCGTTATTAGTTAATTTCTTATAAAAAGTTATTGCAGGCTCGCTACGCTCGCCAGGTTTTACAGCCTTTGTACAAACACATTATTTAATGATATTATTGCAGGCTCGCTACGCTTGCCTGTTGGTACAGCATTGGTAGTTAATATTTATTAAATAAAGTCATTGCAAGCTCGCTACGCTGTTTGAACTGCATTATTGGTTAATTATTGCAGGCTCGCTACGCTCGCCTGTTGGTACTGCATTATTAGTTAATATTTATTGAATAAGATTATTGCAGGCTCGCTACGCTCGCCTGTTTATACAGCTGTTTTGAAGATCTTTATTCAACACATATGCAGGCTCGCTGCCTAGACAGTAGACAGCTGGGCTTTATCATATTTCCTTGCATTTGTGGACATCTTTATTTTAATGTTTTTACAGGCTATCAAAGCGAGCGTATTTATTAAATGCATCTAGACATCAATTTGTAGAATAAACAGGCGAACTTATCGAGCCTTGTAAATGCTGTCTAGCAGGCGAGCGCAGATAGCCTTCTAGCTTATTCACGCTTTTCCTACTTTTAAAGACCTTTAAAACGATGTATAACATGCCATGCTGATTATAATATTTTTTTTAGTCGTCTACCATATTGGCCGCCATCTTAAAAATATTAAGTGTGAAATGTTAATAGTTACATAGTCCTCTTCTACATTTCAAGACCTTTAAATTGATATATAACATGTTATAAGGACTAACATTTTTTGTTTTTTCGTCCAAACATATTGGCCGCCATCTTGAAAATATGGAGTGTCGAATTTAATTCGTTACTTATCCTTTTCCTTCTTTTGAAGACCTTTAAAACGATGTATAACACATTATGCTGACTAAATATTTTTATTTTAGTCGTCCGCCGTATTGGCCGCCATCTTGGAAATATGCAGTTTGGAATTTAATGCGTTACATATTCTTTTCCTTCTCTTAAAGACCTTTAAAACGATGTATAACACATTATGCTGACTAAACATTTTTATTTTAGTTGTCCGCTATATTGGCCGCCATCTTGGAAATGTTTAGTGTGGAATTTCCAAAAACTATACAGTTATGACAAATTGTTAGAAGCACCTGTGTGCCAAATTTCGTTCAAATCGGTCAATTTTTACGCCAGTTATCGTTGGACAAACAAACACACAAACACACAAACACACAAACTTTTCAAATGCCAAGTCTCTGAAATGAAGAACTCACTGCGCTCGTTCAACTATACAAGGTTGCCTGCGGACCCTCACTGTGTGCTGACTAGCACACACTTGACCTGTTTATTTAGTAATCCAACAGCGACACCACAATTAAGTTATAAAGATCATTAAATCCTTCAATTCAAATTTAAACATATAATAAGAGAAATTTTATTATCTACGATTGATACGAAATATAAACATTATATCTTTGTTTAGATACGTAGAAAGTGATTATTTACGTACTTGTATTCATTGCGCATGCGCGTCTCATAGTTCTGAATAATTCCTCTTCTTTACCACGCTAGCGCGGTAAAGAAGAGGAATTCTTCAGCTTTACGCACGATTAGCGAGTTTGTTTACATTTAACAAAACTAATTTGCTGTTCTTTTATTAAAGTAACTGTTTATATCGAGTTTTAAGTGAAAAACAATGAGTGAATCAAGTGACTGACGAAAATGTGGAGAATAATACTCCTCCAGAAATAATTAATTCGGCAAAAAATACAACTAATGAATTAATGCCATCTTTATCAAGAGAAAGATACGAACTTATATACAGCAAGTTTATTTTTTCTGTATTTATTATTTAAATCTAACAATCGTAGATAAAGTACGGTACGCAACTAGTGCGAAAACGGCATTTTGCATTGCTCGTGTGGTTTTACTACACTCGCTATCGCTCGGGTGCAAACTCCACACTCGCATGCAAAATGCTACTTTCCGCACTCGACGCGTAATGTACTATTACCGGTATCTTATATGATTTAACGTATCTATTCCAATAAGACAGCATAAATCGGCTAATGTCCATTTTAAATAGACATGGACTATTTCAACTTGATACAAGCAGAAGTTTATATGTAGTAATTTTATTTTGCTTCCGAGCTTACCAAAGGTAACGGAAGCATTGTGTGTCGCACTTTTGAGAACGTAAACATTTTATGTCTCCGATTTTAAAAATTCCAAGACAGAAATCGTTTCAGACATCAGGGAAAATTTTTGGTCTCGTGTGTGTCTGTCTGTCGGTCTGTCTGTTGGTCTGTCGGTCTGTCGGTCAATTTTTGCGAACCACCATATCTTAAAAACTACTTGTCCGATTTTTACGAAATTTAGTTAGTAGGTAATACTTAGCTCATTGTTGGTCCCATATAAATTTCAACCTTCTGCACTTATTTGTTTATCTTCCACATGCTCACAAACATACATTTATTTACAGCTATTTCTTAAAAGTAATCATCTGATTTATATGCAAATCCTTATCCGCGAATCCTTGAAACGTGCGACGATAACTTGAGTAAATGTCGACCGATTTTGATGAAATTTGGTAGACATGTTCATTTTACCATCGCCAGAATTAGTTGGACAATGTTATCCGTCCAAGCGTTCACGTGAACTTTTAGTAAATTTTAGTATAAGCATAAGGAAAGTATTCGGCACCCCACTCCATTTCTCTCTATTCCATTCATCGTGATTTACTGTTTTCTTAAAATTCAATATGCATTGCAGTACGATCGCTTTAATAGTAGAACCACGCGATGCCTAGTTCATTTATTTGATAAAATATATTATTATATTAACACGTTTAATATGTTTGTTATACTATTTTTTCACGCTTTATATTATCGCATCACGAATAATAGAACCAGCAGCACGGAGATGAATTGCAGAAGGTTTTTAGTATACTTAGGGCTACATATTATTATAGACGACAGTCAATTGAACTTATTTTCCCTGAGTCTAAATAAGTAAAAAAGACTACTTTGTCTCATTAAAAAAAATTATTATGGCACTGAATATGTGGCAAATTAAAGAGCAGATTTATTTATTTATTTATAGGATTTAATTCCGTGTTTTCCTTTATTAAATTTAGCCGTGAACATCACCAGTGGTTACATTTCTTATGTGATCACACTTCTACTCCTCTTTCCATCTCAACCCCCCCCCCCCCTTATCTTGAAACAGCTGGGCCGATTATGACGGTCAACGAAACGTCGGATTTGTTAAATGGCCTGCGGATCCTTATAATTCTTTCAGATCCTTATTTAGTTTTGAGGGTGGCACTTAGAGTTCACTCAAAACTAAGACAATTTTGACAATAAAATTACAGAGCTTGGAAACAATTTTGATTTTGAACCAATTATAAATGTCGTATTTGAATAACAATGAACAGAAGTTGGTTTCCTACAAAAACAAAATCTTGTTTCTGAGAGTAGTCAGAAACAATTATTATATAACCAATAATATATTTCATGTGGTTGTTTGTTATATACGCCACCATCGTCATATTATGAGAAAAATCATGTTCAAGAGGGAGGATTTTTCAGAATGAGGATTAGTTAGAAAGGCATATAGTATAAACGTTTCATTAGAATCGTTTAGCAGTGATATTTTAGGTCAGATAAAAAACTGTAAAAAAGGTACCATTGTCATATAGATAGTCTATTTTATCTTAGAACCAAAAAATTACAAAAGAGTTACATTATGATTCAATTTACAATTGACAATAAAAAACATAAAACGCTTGTTTGAATTAACGATTTTTAAGAACAGAGTAAGGAAACGTGAAGAAAGGCTTGTCTATACTCTCAGACATATAATTTGAAATTATCCGCTTCTCAACAATGATAAATTAGAAGGGAAGAATCGATGGCGGAGGTAATTAGACCAGCGTATATTATCGAAGAGCCGAAAAACGAAGGTTTGATAATTACTCGACGATTGTTGAGAACAATGTTTTGTGCGCGTTCTTTGTACAGCCGTGGCTAATGTTCGACTTGGAGGACAAAGAAGGGCTGTAAGGCGTGGGCTCATGCTCGCACAGCTTTACTACTCGAGAATAAAGAAATGCACTGGGCGAGCAGCCACCTAATGAATAGATTGCCAGTTAAATCGTTTGCTCAGATAGATAACTGCTCCATTGGTTAAGCCGTTGAAAGGAATCAACACAATACTGTTAACAGTTCTGTTTCAGATCAAGGATGATTTCATTCTTGATCTTACTCTCATTCTATTGGTAAGCAACAGATATAAACCGTCCGTGGCACATTTTACTACTATGACAAATGGCTGTGGCAAATGGTTAGGCAGTAATTGAAACTTCACGCCTTTATTACTAGTAATAAAAGTATCTTTCTTATAAACCTCACAAATAAACAGTATTCTTAAACATATATCTTGCATAAAATTATCTCATAATGTTTATTGTTATAATACATAACATTTATTCAAGATTATAAGGAGTAACTAAGCATGATCGTTAAAGTTTGAATCCTTTCTTGAAAATAAACCATTGGTGAAAAAAAACTCACTCTTAAGCAAAACAATTATTCAACATTTTCTGCTCTTTTTAATTATTATTATAATATTTTTTTTTTAAGTTATTAGTATAAAGTATAAGTGCGCATTCGTGAAATAATGAAACCAACGTGCCCTGAAAATATGGAAGTCACGAATAAAGAAATTCAAAACACTCATGCAGATAAAAGAACAAACTTTATGTTGGATTAGATTTTTAAAGCGAACTCCTTTTACAATGTCCTCAACGCAGCACAAACTAAAATATATCAAGCAAACACAGTTAATAGGATCGTAAAGAATAAGAGAACACCGAGCTTTCCTTATAAAAGCAACATGAACTGAAATATTACATCCAGAGGACAGTACTAGAGCAGGTCCTAGCCGACTCTATCATAAACTACTCCACGCATACACTATTGTTACAATTTATTGAGTTCCAAAATTTAACGGATTGAAGAATACAACAATGACACAAAGCGCATATCACTCAGCTCCTTTTGAAAGGTCCAGTCTATTTGCATATACAGCGAGATGGCGTAGAAACCGAGTCGTACATCAGACCTGAATTGACAAATTTGATCACTTCCACATTCGAATAAGAAAAGAACAAGGCACGGACGTGGGTGGACAATGGAGAGGAACTGTCCAGCTCGAGCCAGGCCCGTCCTGGAAAATACTGATAATCATATACATACAGCACAGCTTAGCAGGTGTGATGGACAGTCATTAACCAAAAAGGTACAGTAAGCGTTCTTACCTACTTCTTTCCTGCAATAACAACCACATCAAATATTTCACCTTTTTTGGTGTAACATAAATAAATAAAAATGCAATACGTACGGTTATGTTAATGCTAATATATAAACGTAATAATTTATGGTAAAACAACAATTCTATTTTATAGAGTAGTTTAGTTTGTCCCTTCTATTAATCTTCGAATATTTTTAATGTGAGTCGTTGAAGGGTAAAGAATTAATTCAGACGCAGAGCATCATGCTTAAGATAGGTAAGAAGTGATCTTTTCTAATGATTGTGATAAGTTAAAGTTATTGTTTAAAAATTGATTTTAATATATATATACACGGTAAATAACTAGGTTTTTCGATGTTTTTAGGCATGAATATGCTCCGGAGAGGGGCGAAATATAGCCATATTTCTAAAGCATGATGCTCTGCGTCTGAATTAATTCTTTACCCTTCAACGACCCACATTAAAAATATTCGAACAATTCTATTTCTTTAAAGAATAATACTTTTTTACATGTTAAACCGTTTATGAAGTTAATAATGCAAAATGTATATCACCATGGAGAGCCCTCAAAATTGTGTAATACCTATCTATATGTTCCACTGATTTTGTATTAACCATTATTCCTTTATTTACCTCAAAAAAGGATGTATATTTTGCGAAACGTCGGTAAATCTAAAACTTTTTTACTTTTGACTGATCTCCCTATTATCAAATTTGATTTTATTATTTCAGAGTCGATATCCTGTGTTAACTTCTCAGGTAATAATCAACTGATTTCCTGTTAAATTTGTGTCGCGTGTCTGAAATAGTAAACAAGAGTCTCAGTTACCCTCTTAACCAGAGTCGGTTTCACGGGACAAACTTGAAAAATGTCACCTAGTAATTCACTGTCCTGTAGCCGGTGGTGGTTCAAAGAAATCTAAACTCTACCCTAACGAGTACCGACCTAGGATTGTGGGAGGGCCCCTTATCCCCTAGTAGTTGGCTTGCACCACAATGGACCGTCGTTAGACCACATCAATCTACCTCTGCCGCCGGCAGAATACCCTACACCCCATAACATTACCTATAAATAATATTAACACAAAAAGTACTCCTAACCAATGCCGAATCCTTACACCCTCTTAGCTTTGTAAACAGTACTAGCTTGTGTCAAAACTAATTTAATAACTGATGTCGTAGACCGTGAATATATTTAATACCATTATACGAGGACACACTTCACGGAGACACGCCTTATCCTCACCTACTTCGTTTTATCTGTTCCTTTAAGTTAAAAATATTTAAAACATAACCTCGATTTAAAGCAAACCAATCATCGGTATTAAATTAGACAATGCCCTTCTCCTGCAAATATAAATTTTATTACCTCACATTGGTTATTTACAGACGCAAAATCAATTATTGAAGTTATTAGGCGTAAAATCAATAAAGCTATAACCAAAAACCATTAAAAATGAAACTACATTCATGAATTTATTATTTACTCTTATTCTTATTTAATTATTTTTCATATTTAGTTATCTAATTTTAAAATTAACAACATTACCAATGACAGATATTTTGCTATCACAAAGCTTGTGTTGAGCAATTTTTATTTTTATTATTTTATATTTTAGTACATGTGTGTCAGTTACGTATAATCAATTTAAAAATTAGTTAAAAGTTACAAATAAAAAAATAAAAAAGTAAACTTGAATTTAATAATAGAAAATAAGTCACTTATTTTATTCTCTAGATTGAACCTATTTTACACTCTTCATATTAACTTCACATGACTACAAAGCTTGTAACCTAATTACAACCCACTTCGTGACTATGTACCTAGAAAGTTGAAACTTGCACAGGTGACAGTGCAATAATCTGTCATTAGATTATTAATAACTTTATTTTTTTTTTAAACAATTCATAAATTAGTTTACCTCCAAATCTTGTAAACCAAATTTTGCCCACTTCCTGACAACCTAGAAAGACGAAACTTGACGAGATTATATTATATTCCTGATTTACAATCCAATAATATGTCATTAGATAATTAATTAATAAACTAATATTTAATTAATAAATTAATTTGTTTATCTCTAAATCTTTTAACCTATATTATATTTGACTCACTTCACCACTTCCTAGAAAGCTGAAGCTTGCAATATAGTTGTGATAGTAAAATAATCATCCATTAGTTTATTAGTTTGTTAAAAATTATTGGACTAGGAAAATCAACAAAAATAATCAGCATTTTTTTTTAATATGCTTGTTTACAATATGTATATGTATTTTTTTTTTTTTTTTAAATTTACTTTTAGGGTTATTTATATTAAAAAAAAAACTTTTTCTTTTTTCAATAGCTGTATTTTGCCCTTCATTTTAGGGCTTCTTTAAGCTTATAACAATTTTTGTCACACGAGTTAAAGAATTTTAAAATAATGTTTTACAGAATTAATAAAAGTAGGAGCAGAATTTTTTCATGCACTTTCAGAAATTTGCATACCTACATATTCTATACATATGTAATGTATAGAGAGCCAGCGTGACCGTGTGGGTTAAACCACGTCTGCTCGGCCATCACTGAATCATGAGTGGAACGAGACGGGGTTCGATTCCTCGCCGTGACGCTCTGATTTATATGGCTCACTATTGATCACATTATACTCGCTTCGGCGGTACAATGTACATATGTACGATGTGTGAAGTGGCTGGAACTCTCTACCGCGGGGCGTAAAAAGGCCCTAAGTGATGGCCTAATTGCAAGGTTCGAACAAGTAGTTCGTCCTACCCGTTCTAGTAGGAAGTACTAGACTACTACTACTATGTAATGTATGCTCTCAAATTTGAATCTTCCCTGCTTGACGTCTAGGGAGAGACTAAATACTAAAAATGAAGGGTGAAATGAAAAGGAGGAAAAGTGATTCAATATAAATAACCCTAAGAAAGGCCAAATTAAATATACATATATATATATATATATATATATTATAATAAGAAAATAAGTTTTTCATAATTCAAGAACTTTTACTTTGTAACACTCCGGACTGTGTTTAACGTGGACCAGAGAGTAAGTAGTAAAAGGATCTTGGCTGTTGAATATAATAAAATAAATAATAAAATTGTTTAAATTTAACTTTAATTATAGTCAGGGTGCCCATAGGCAAAAAAATCAATTATACATACTTTTTCCAAACCTCTTTGTAGGGCTTGTTTAGGCCAAGTCTGACACCGTTTTCCTCTGTGATTTTTTTTTTGTTTTGGGTAGTTTTTCATTATTTGAACTCTATAACTTTGACGCGTCAGACTGGAAAATCGGAAAAAGTTCTGCGTCAGACAGTATTAAAATGTTGACTTGTAGGGTTGATATAATGTATCTTGAGAAAATCAACTGGATATTAATCATTAATTAATAGTAATTAATATTAATTAACGTCAATTCGTTAATTAATGTCATTCTAGACTTTACATTAATTAAATTAATTTTGCTCTTTTTTAATATTTGGGGTGGGTCGAGTAGGGTATATATTAAAAAATAGATATATATATTGTGTAACAAAATCTTATTTTATCTAATAAATGAACTGACTTTTCAACTATATTGATATAATAATTATTCGAACTATCAGTAAATAAAAAGTAGGACAGGTATATTAAAAGCATTATATTTATAGGTATAAGTATGCAGTAAGAATAACCTAGCAGCAATTTGCTGATGTCTCCACGTCCGAGGATGGCTGCAATTTCTGGTTCTCTGTCTTTTGAGTAACGGGAAGTGGTCCCACCTTGTCCTTGATTTGGTTTGCCATCATAAGAAAGGACTGTTCTACGTTATTGGATGTCTTAGCCGATGTTTCAAGAAATGGGACCTTTAACTGGTCTGCGAGCTGTTGTGCCACTTCCATTTCCACGGCTCTTTTGGTGATAAGATCGCACTTATTGCCGACGAGAAGTTTACAGACGTTTTCACAAGCGTAGCGCTCTATTTCGTCCAACCAAGTTTTCAGATTATTGAATGAGCCAGCTTCAGTGGTGTCGTAGACTAAAATTATGCCGTGAGCACCCCTATAATAACTGGAAGTTATTGTACGAAATCGCTCTTGTCCTGCGGTGTCCCAAATCTGGAGTTTAATAGTAGTTCCGTTTAGCTCTATTGTTCTGATCTTGAAATCTACTCCAATAGTACTAATATAGCTTTCGGAATAACTGTCGTCTGCAAAACGGAGTAACAAGCAAGACTTACCTACTCCTGAATCACCTATCAAAAGCAGTTTAAATAAATAATCGTATTCTTGAGTCATTTCTGCGGCCGGACCATTAAACTAACACACAAAACCAACAATTGAAACTAATGAAACGAGGGAAAAATAATATTTATTAGCAAATCTGTCTGACGAAATAAAATGTAAACACAACACAACACTTTAATGTC
Organism: Gerris lacustris; assembly: GCA_951217055.1. Classification (NCBI taxonomy): domain Eukaryota; kingdom Metazoa; phylum Arthropoda; class Insecta; order Hemiptera; family Gerridae; genus Gerris; species Gerris lacustris. The sequence continues at coordinate 112,175,865 of OX578276.1, forward strand.
ACCGTCAGCTGTCACGATTTGATAAACCCTAGTGTGACTAAATATTAATTTAATCAGTGCTACCAATATAACAAAAAAGTAATTAGAATACAACTAAATGATTTCTTTAGAAAATATACTTCTTTAAATTTCGTCAAAACAATTTAAAGAATTCATTTTTGCAAAATACCTCATTATCGTATTTTAAAAATATCATATTTTATATAAGCTTTCGAAAAATAACTGATTCCTTTATTTAGAATCAACATTAGTAAATAATTTAGAAATGAATTCGACTTGTCTACAATAATTTATAATGATTATCAAAATTGATGTTAAGAAATCAAATAAAAAATAAAATAAATAGTACCTATTGCATCATCATCTAAGTAAGCTCAAAATTACAACCACACCCACTAATCAATATCACCTTGATATTACACATGAATATTATCGAGTACTACTTTTACTTGGTTACCCATGTAAGAGTAATTTTGTTTTGTTAAGAAAACAAAAAAAAAATTGTTATCCTCCCCCAAATAACTTTAATGTAAAAATATTTCTCTTGTCTTAATAGTTGTAGATTGGGTAAATATGCACTTGAACACCCACATATTTCTAAGTGTCCGATTGACTTCGGGTTATTTTTAATATTTTCTTATTTACAATTTAACAACTTTCAACCTGTAACTATTTCGGTAAATTCGATAGTTTTTTATAATAATGTATATAAAATATCCACTCACATACCTGTGGGAAATGTTGGGAACTAGGGAATTTTTAATGGTAGGGGATTCACTCAGGATAGCTAAAAAACTTGGAATTGGATTAACACACAAAGCCATGGGCGTCCGTCTTATTTTTTCATAAGGGGGGCTGGCTTTTCCTCAGACATTTTTTTTGGAGAAAGAAACGTCACAACTATGATTTTTAACGCTATTAAACATACTCTGCCATTTAACCCAGTACAAATACGAGTATTTTAAAATTTTATCCGTAAGGAAATTATTTACATATTAAAAATAATTAAATAAACAAATAAATAAGTATACCTAATAAAAGAATCGTGTATGACAATAGAACTTAAAATCAAAATTATTTAAAAAGTCTTTCATTGCAATAATTGTAATTAAAACAGAAACTGTAGAGTGCAATAGTTCAACTTATAATAACTAAATTAAACATTTTTGAAAAACTTATTGTACTTCACTTTATCTAATTGACAAAAATTAAAGGTTTTTATGGTATCTTGTGAGCCAAAAACTTCAATGAAAATGCCAACAGCAAGTTTATTTATTTATTTGTTTTTGAGGAAAGTATCTAAAACTATTTATCTACAAAATCAGTGCCCTATATTCTTAGTGTGCGTATTACAAATTCAAAGCAGTAGAATCCTCGCCCACAGGTTAATTAAAGTTGATACTCAAAAATGATTTAACTTTTGTTTTTACTCCACAAGCGGCAAATAATAGGGGGGCTCATGCCCCCCTTTGTCCGTATTGATAAACGCACATGCACAAAGTCACACGAAAATCTCCATCAAAAAATATGTTATTGTTAAAAAAAAACATCGTTTAATTAAACTCGTAAAAATTTCCGTCGGCTATAATAGCCATGATATCTCTGGATAACATATACTATCGATATATTAGGTGATGTACTCGAGATAAATCAACGAACACTAGAGGAAGTGTTCTAAAAGTCATGAGTCTAGTTTTAGTGGTAAAGTCAGAGCTCTTAAAATTCAAACACCACGACATTATCTAATGCACTTTTAGACAAACGAATAAACACAATTTTATATAGAAGTGTGATATGCACATCGTCCCAAAGCATATTGAGCTAAAAATACCCCTTTGTCTTAATAGGTAGTTCGACTAAGGTATATAAACTCCCCTGAATATTTCCTTTGTCTAAATAACTATTACGACAAAGGGATATTTAATCTAATGAACATTGGCACAAAGGAATATCAAACTTTCGTACCAGTTATCTTGAGACAAAAAGAAAAAAGTCTCTGAAGTAAAGAACTCACCACGCTCATTCAATAAATTAATAATACATTCCAACTAAATAATCCCCAAAAACTATATATAACCATCAATTATTGGTCCTTTCATTTTTCTTAAATTTAATTATTAGTATTATTAATTTAAACAACGAAATGCAAAATAAATCTAGGATATGATCATAAATATATGAAGAAAACACTTCCTATATGTTTAGTTTGTTTCTTAAACCTGTGGAGTAGGCTTGCTGATTGCTCTAATTCATCCTCGATACTGTTTCCATTCATAAGCCGTTCATCAAGGGAACCTTGAAACGTCGAGAAACCGATTCGGCTTTAGGCAGTAATAAATTACTGAAAATGAAATTTGAATCGGGACGCTTAACAAAAGCAGCGATTTCACACCTCTTAAAGCGTTCGGTATTCACCCGCAGTCGTTTAGCCATGGCGATGAAAAATTTTGTTGTCTTAACATTTGACATAAGGAAATGAACAATTAGGTTGAGTTCAATTATCGGCTGCTCGAGGCACTCGTAGCAATTACAAGTCGGACGCGATATCGGTAGAAAAAGAACTCGTTAATATTTATATTATTCAAATGGCGGGAGTTCACCGTTTTACCCGTTGATGAATGTTTATATAATATATATGTGGGGTAAATGAGGGGTGGCAGGGCGTGCACGTGTAATGATGCTATTCAATTAAAGTCGGTCCTTCGGGAGCCAAGGGATAAATCATTTCAGGAGTTGCTCACCATTAAACCACTCTCCGAGTCCTCCTAGAGTGTTTCTTTACTACGTCTAAATACATTACATCCAATAACTAGTGAAGCTGAGCACAAATATACATTATATTTGACGATTACTGTTCGGGATTGGCGTTGGGTTTTAACGAAATAAAATCCGGTAACACCAAAACCGTTGAGTGATGGGATTTGTTACCTTTCGACTAAAAAGAAAATACAATGTGGTAATTAAGAGTTTAATTAGCATGAAGTTGACCAAAACATAATTTCTTTAAATATTCCAAATAATATAAATTTTGACCTTAAATATAAACTTATAAATGCATAAGGAGCTCCTTCCTAATGTTAAAATTAAAAGTAAATTGATTTTAATTTACACTTTAGGTTAGAATAATTATAAATTGAATTAGAAGAATACTGATTCTTGATCGATAAAGTGCAAAAGATAATGTTAAACAGGCTAGGCGTATTAAAGAATAATTTAATCTTCCAAAAATAAAACAAATAACTAATTAATAAGAAAAGCCGAGGAATTAAAATTGTAATGCTCCTAATTATAGGTTTGTAAATTGTATAATAAATACTATAGAATAAACTCTGATAGTAATAATATAATTAATTTAAAGAAGAGACATGATTATATAGAAAAATGTTAAGGCCTATCTGAAGAGAGAGCAGTCCATAAAGTCTCCACGGAGATCCACTTGAAACCACGAGTGTGAGAATATCCACAAGGAAGAGACGAGACGAGGGATCTGTGAGATATAAAAAATTATATCTTGAATACCACAAATTAACTTCGTTTTTGCATTGAGAATCTCTAAATCTGAGTTACGAAATTTATACAGGGTGACTGGCGGTATATGTGAAAAAATTGAAGTAGGTTGTTCTACGCCTCAGGGGCTACAAAAAACGCTGTATAAACCATGGGTCAAATCTTAACCGTTCTCCCACAAGTTCAAATTTTATGATTTTCTTAAGATCGCATGCCTTTGTTTATAAAAACACTTATTGCGACAACAGTATAAAAGCTAGAACAAAATCTTTGGTTTCGTTGTAAAGCTCACAAAATTTCCTACAAGCAATGTATAATTTTAATTTGTTTGCCCTCAAATTACATGACAAAATGTTTATACAATTTTTTTTTTTTTTTTAAATATAAAAAATCAATTTCTTTGTGGTTCCATAATTTTGAATAGGACCGAGCTTAAACTGTTCGGACTTCAGGAAAAACTTCCTTATTTCCTAAATGTTCGATTAATATTAACACCATTACCCATTCATAAGGTGGAATTTTTTGTAAACTTCGCTGAAACTAAAAAAGAAACATGTTTATTGTTGTTTTAGTTGACATATAGGTGAGTATACTAAACCAGTCTTGCTTTTTTTTAATATGATTTTAATTATTTACTCACCTGCAAGTCTTCAATAGCAAAAATAAACACGTTTCTTTTTTACTGTAGGTGAAGTTTACAAAAACTTCTGCCCCATGAATGGGTAATAATATTAATATTGATCGAAACGTTAGTAAATAAGGAAGTTTTTTCCTGATGTCCGAACAGTTTAAGCTCGGTTCTATTCAAAGTTATGGAACCTCAAAGAAATTGATTTTTTATATTTTTAAAAAAAAAAAAAATTTGTATAAATATTTTGTCATGTAATTTGAGGGCAAAAAAATTAAAATTATACTTTACTTGTAGGAAATTTTATCAGCTTTACAACGAAACCAAAGATTTTGTTCTACTTTGTATACTTTTGGAGTAATACGTGTAATAAGTGTGTGGAGTTAATGTGCGTTTGGAGTAATAAGTGAGCAAAGGTATGTGATCTTAAAAAATCACAAAATTTGACCTGGCGGGAAAACGGTTAAGATTTGACCCATGGTTTGTATAGCGTTTTTTGTAGCCCATAAGATGTAGAACAACCTACTTCATTTTTTCACATATATCACCAGTCCCCCTGTATATACACTCGTATAATATATCATCAGGTACTTCTTTAGATTGTTACTCCCGTACGTGGTTGTAGAATATAAATGACTAACAAAACTATACGTCGCGTCAGAGAGGTTACGTAAAAGTGACAAAGGTTGCTGTGACGTCATGCGCCCTCCACAATTTTTCGTCAGGTTATCTTTTCTGGCTCATAACAAACCATTGTTTACTAGAGTTCTGTAAGCATTTTATAGTTTTTTCCTCTTTTTATTGTATTAAAAGCTTTTTTAACCGTTTTTAGCCTTATCATATATTAGTAACATCATTAATAAGCCAACAAATGTATACATTATAGATGATAAAACAAATAATTGATTAAAAAATAATAATAAAATAAAATAGCACAGATAAACCCCCACCTATATCCAATGTTATGAGCCAGCTAACCTAACTTCACACACTTTTTTACGTAAGTGACGTCACACTTCCCCGGCGTATTAAGACAAAGTGATGTTTAGTCCAATGTACTTTGGAAGTAAGAAATATCACTCTTCTGTTTTTATAAGGGGAGTAACAGACTAAAGAAGACCATTCCGTACACCTTCTTTAGATTGTTACTCCCCTCTGTTTTCTTTATCAGGGGAGTAACAACATAAAGAAGTGATTATCATCTTATATGTAGCTCTAAATTTAGGGGCACTGCCTCCAAAAACTCGAGAGAAAATTAATCTCGAGAACGATTCCGAATTTCGAAAAGCAGAAAGAAGAAAGTAAAATATTTATAATGAGATTGTTAACATATATTATGTTGTTTATTAGCTGGGGCAGAAGAAATTTCCGTCTCGCAAAAAAGACATAAAAAATATGAAAAATGGGACGCTCTTAAATATATTACTAAGAAGTTAGGATGTATCAGTAGGTGCCTCGGTTTTCACTTTTTTCGCTTTAATACAATATTTTGCCAATAAGCGCTGAAGTATTTAAATATAATACCAGGAGGTAGCTATATTTTCACTTTTTAGTCCTAAACTTCGCCAATGCAACCATCTTCAGAGGGGGAGGGGTAAAGGGTGGCTATACTGGATTCAATATCCAAAAACATATTCATGATACAATTTTGTCCATGTAGTGGAGAAAATTTCAACACTGTCTTTCCTATGATTTTACTTTATTAAATGTTATATAAATGGCAGGCTATGATTTAAAGAAAAACCCAAGACAAAGTAAACGGAATATGTGTAATGTATTGTATATCTCATATGCAAGACTGCATTAACAGTGCAAAAGTAAACAAAGAAAGTAAACGCAACTAGAAACTTAAACGAAAAGAAAATAGTAGTTCTTTTTTTATAACTTTCCAACCTTTAAAAAATTATCCCGTAGCGTTCTCATATATTCAGCTTGTTGTTAGAAAAAAAGTTTTTTATTTATGTGTTACGTTTTGCTTATGTCCCGATATACACAACATTAGTTCACATGAATCACCGTTCATGGTGCAGGTGCACTAAGATTTAACTAATGAAACTAGATATTTTATTTTTTGTTAGGACCGTCTTCCTGTACAATAGGTAAGTAAATTACCTTCTTGTTACACCTTTGGCATGCTTAAACTGTATTTTTTTACTAATAATAAATAATACATATTATATTTACCATTAATCATTTTATTTAATTAATGTCATCTCAATTCTTATAAAACCCTCTCAATTCAAAGTTTTTTATATACACATACATGAATGTTTAAAGACCTAAATTGCTGATATTCTTGTCATGTTTGGCATACGAATGTCAGACTAACAAAGCCACTTGTATCTTCTTAAATAGAATCTATTGAAGGATGTATAGTTAAATTCGGAGCACATTTGAAACTATTCCAAGAGATTTTGTATACGTATGAAACGAACGGAGTTAGTCCGCCTGACTTGGTTAGATTGACGCACTCTACCGCAGTTGATTAATGGTTTGGAACACGAGATTCACCCTGTCTCTGGTGACAAATAGCTTCTCCTTTCTATTGTACTCACTGGATGAGCCACCGGATAACCGAATCACCGTACTTAACTTACCGAGTTACTCCTCCACCCGCTCCCAAGAAGAAAGCTGACTGGGTGCCTCTATAAGTACAATAACTGCTTCTACACCTATTTGATTGTGTTGCAGCAAACAGGCCTTATTATAAATAAGAGTAGGAAGCTATATATGTAGTCAAAAGTAGCAGACTGAATTCCTCTAATGAGGAATCACTTCGGGCATTCAAACATGTTCATTTATCTTAGCAGCACCAAAATGCAATATTTAACATCTGCATTGACTTCTTGACTCAGTGGCGTATCCAGCGGCTAGGTCTGGAGGGGGCACATTCTAAGTCAGTTTAGATTGGGGGGGGGGGGGATTCGTAGTTGTAACAAGAAAAGGGAACTACTTATTCAACAAAGCAAAAAAAAAAAAAAAAAAATCTCCGCGCCCAAGTAACAGCAACTGTTTTAGAACGTATTCGTTAGAAAATGTTATGCTGATGCTTACTGCAGTACAATATCTTACTGTAAGTCATAAGAAAATTTTGAAAATATGACCTCTCATAACAGCGCTTTTATGCATTTCTGAGGTGAAATTGAATATAAGGTGAATTTAAAAATATGTATTAAAAAAAAAAAATACGGCGTATTTTTTTTTTTTTTTTTTTTTTACTCTATTGGGTCTGGGCCAGTCTGGGGGGGGGGGGTACATGCCCCCTGTGCCCTCCCCCTGGATACGCCACTGTCTAGACTATGCTACAGCAAGGCTCCACATAATTTTAGATTCTTATTTTTCACAGTTAGAAGATTCGTTTCTTATCACTGTACTACATCTTATTTTTTTTTGTAATTTCCATATGCATAGAGAAGTTGCTGGAATTTTGCTATGACATAAAAGATGACAAGATATTATAACGGGAGTAAAAGAATTCTTAAGTCTGCTTTTGATCTCGTGTTGCCCCATAAATTTTAGAGTGATTTACTTCATAGAAATGCGGAGACAAGGAGCTCATGTTACGCACTTTGCATTAGGAATGAAGAGGACCTTATTAAATACCGTGCGTGGAAAACGTTTTTTTCTACATAATTGTATAGAATACTAGGAAAATTAGATCCATATTATAATATGTTACTACACCTACTCTTACAATGTTTGTATAAAAATAATATGCCAATTTATAACAGCACAACCAGATTTGAATCTCTTTTACAGGGGATGAGGAGTAGGGTCGGAGAGAATTTAACTATACAATATATTGAGTAAGACGAGATTAATAGCACTCTATGCTTAAAGATCCAAATTACTATTGTTCTCTTCCACATTAATAATATCTACCATTCAGCGTAACTTAATTAATTACAATTATTGTACATACAAATGTAAATCAATAGCAATCTCGTATTAGGAAAACATCAGATTTCCTAAAATGTAACCATTTTTCTCTTACGCTTCACTTCATAAATAGTCCAAAAACTCCAGTTTAGATTGTAATAAATATAAGAAGGATTTCCTACTGCTTTTTGTGAAAGACAATTTTACGGATTCCAAAATAGTGTAAAGATTTGTATCCTAGAGTATTCCGAAAATAGCGTAATATTTGTTAGTGTAGATTATTAGAGGTATGCAGTGTAAAAGTTGAACATTATATGGGACCATAAATGTTGCCATTGGCCTACTATCTAATTTTATTTAAAATCAGGCAAGTATTTTTTAAAATTGTTGGTTAACAAAATTTTTGAACGACAGAGAGACACGAGAATAAAAATTATCTCTGGTGACTCAAACGGATTTCTGTCTTGAAATTTTTGGATTCGGAGACAAAAAAATCTGTTCTTCAAAACGATCACAATGCTTTCGTTACCTTCGGTAAGCTCGGAAGCAAAAGTTGGAGCGTTAGACAGGTAGGTGGTTCACATGATACCCTTATTTGTTTAATAGTAGCTACAAGAAGTTGTTTCCAGGTTCGTGTGGGCAGAGACAGTAGCTCCTTTTCTCCCACTTTACCGTTCTTATGGCCGCTCCCACTCTACACGATATACTTCTTCACGACAAAGTTAAGTTGGTGTCACTTCACCAAACTATATTTATTTGGCCTGAGATCAACAGTGAAAAACACATCAATGCACTTGAGAGAACAGAATACAGTCGATAACTGACTATAGTGGACTAACATCTTATTTTCACTACACGAGGATCCGTTTGCAAAAGTGCCACTTGCAATGTACCGAACGGATATATATGACCGTTCTTTGTGTTGTTATAATATATCAGATCTCTGCGAGAACACTTGAGATGGAATATACCCAAGGAAAGGAATTCATTCTTTTACATGCTGCCAATTACCGGTAACTGAGACTTAATCGAGTACTAGGTCATTAAATTTTACAGGAACTTAAAAGAATGAGTATTGTACCCTTACCACAGTGTTTTTTTTTTTTTTTTTTTTTATTCACACTCTAGCAACTGACTGTCTTTATTTTCTACCGTTACAAGGGACAAAATATATATTATTTGTACAGTATTTATAATTATTGTATTTATAACAAGACAGATTCTCTTGCTTAGATGTGTTGCGTTTAATGTATTCTTTTTTTAATTTAATAGGTTTATATACTACTGCCTAAAAAGACAAGCTCTTAAGATAAGAAATATTGTCTAGTATTATATATTTTTTACTAAAATGTATTAAGACATCTTCCATCAATATTTTTTGGTCTACTTTAAACTCCGGTAAAATACACTACCTCCAACTTTTGTCATTTGAAAGTTATCCTATTCAGCAGATTTGTTTTTGAATTGTCAATCTCCTAAAAATAGTATGTAACTAAATTAAACATTGTGAATCATATAACTGTTTTTACTTCAATTAAGTATTGTAGGTATAATTAATTATTTCAAAACACACCTAAGGAATAATGACTTGTATTTAATAATATGACTTTAACTAAGAACAACAGAATAATAATTATTAAATTTTACAAAACTCTGTCAGGCAATATTATTTGTTCTTCCTTCGAGACTCTAGACTATTAGGTGAGCTTACTTTCCAGAAGACTACTTACAATTGGCAATGGGAGGAGCAGTTGTTATGATAACATTACAACCGTGTTGAATGATAGGATAGTCATATTAATCATTGAATTGTCATAGCGAGCACCTTTGGCTAAGAGAAACCTAACTTTTCATGTTCATAGGATACATTTTTCATCCCTTAGAAATCAAATATCGTAAAATTTTCTTCTTGCCCAGTCCATATAACATCACAGTAACAATATATAAACTATCAGAACATACAACACACTACTCCTAATAATATCAATTTATCGTTCCAGAGACATATATGTTTCAAATCTCTGTAATTAAATGGAGAATTAAAAAATAAACTTTATTCTATTATCTACCTAATTATTTTAGCAACAGTATTATGTGGGAGAAGAATAATGTCAAATGTTTTTAAGATTACTTAAATTGTTTTTAAGACTAAAGTCAATGATGTACGAATTGATTGACTTTATAATTGAATTATAATTTGAACTTTATAATTTACTAATTATAATTGAATTCCTATAAGAAAAAATACGAGAATAGAGAAAGCAACATGGTGTGACACTGTTTTCATTTTTTAACAAGTATTCTTTTGACAAAATGACATGACAGTGTTGATTGTTTTCCGCCCTGCGTTCCCTGATAGTTTGTGCTGGAAGATACTCGTTGGTCCTAAGATGTTACACAAAGACGGACAAGCAGATCGACTGTAAACTGTAAAAGGTAATGACACCTTTGAAAATGAAGTATCTATTATTTTTCAGTATGCTATTGATTCTGACTATCGGAACAATAGGAAACGCATTTTACCGACACAATCAATATTACCCTGCAATTGTATACCTATCAAAATCAAGCGCTAGTTTGACAGTCGCTTATTTCGTTGCATCAAATTTATTGTGGGTCTTTGGTTACTGGGCTATGATGTTATTCTTTGGTGAACTCCGACCAAGTGAAAGCGAAGAGTTGTGGGAAAGACTAAAGTACGTCGCCACAGAAACTTTAATGGCATTTGCGATTTTCAGAGACGATTTTAGCCCACATTTCGCACTTCTCTTTGCAGTATTACTATATATGAAAATAATTCATTGGTTAGGAGAAGAAAGAGTCGACTATTTAGAAAGAAGTCCAGTAATACCAAAATTGTTTCACGCTCGTATTTTAAGTCTTTTGATTTTGCTCGGGGTTTTGGACGTATCTTTAGTGACGATGGCTTGTAAAGCAATACAAATTACCGGGCCATCACCACACATAGCGTTTGGTTTTGAATATGCCATTTTACTGCCTTCTGTATTCTGTATTGTTCTTAAATATGTCCTTCATACTGTCGAGATACACCGTGAAGCTCCTCTGGAAGATAAAGCTGTAATTCTTCTTTATGGTCAGATTATCTTTGACTTTATAAGGATTGTCTTGTACTTTTCTTATCTAGCGGTAATGTTTAGACTATATTTGCTACCCGCTTTTGCATTCCGCCAAATATTTAATACTATGAGAAATTTTACGTCGGCTGTAAATGATGTCGTCTCCTTTAGGAAGGCAGTTAAGTATATGAACAAATTTTGTCCTACTGCGTCCAAAGAAGAGTTAGACGCTGCAGACTCAGTGTGCATAGTATGCCGGGAAGACATGCATACTGGTGCAAAGAAATTACCTTGCAATCATATATTTCACGGAGGATGTTTAAGATCTTGGTTCCAAAGGCAGCAAACTTGCCCGACTTGTCGGCTTAAGATATTAAACAGTATTCAAAAAGGAACTATTGTGCAAGAAAATAATCAAGAACAAAGAATCCCACCTTCACAAACTAGTCAACGACAATCAGGATATTTAGGGCAACACGGTGAAACTACTCATCAGAACTCAAACAACGTTCCACAAGAATATAATTCTCAAACTACCCAGAATGACTTATCACAAAGACAAGGAGAGTATCAGCATTGTACCAGCATCTATTCAACACATTCAATATCATATATCCAGCAACAACCAAAGAACGGAGGCAGTAGCTTCACACCTTCGTCCTCTTCGCAGTTGGTTTCATCACAGGCTATGGCACTCCATGAGGACGAGACTCTTAGTAGTCTCTCCAGTCAAGACTTACTAGCTGTAGAAAGAGATACCCGCGTCGGTATCGAGAACCGAATCAAATGTCTCCAAAACATGTCGAAAATGCTAGATTCAACCATTGTCATGATGCACCAATACTGTCATGCGACAGCGCTTTCTTCCTCCAACAAGGAATATAACGGAGTGCAAGAAGTAGAAGAGTATGACACAGAAAATGATGACACGACCGGTGTCCCTAACACAATATACCCCACAGAGCCAAGAGAAATCGATTAAATGTCGAAATAATAATTAATTATTGTCAATTTAAATATATATGGATGATTTAAAATTTACTAATTACTCTCTAGCCTAGAGTCATATTAAAAACAAGGCAATATTATAATCTATTTACATCGGTATCTTTGTTAGTTTCATTCTTGTAATATGTTTAAACTTTTCATCCAAATGTAATAATGATTTCTCTACGCAATAATATACTATTATAATTTGAGGGAGACGTGCAATGAAATACTAAAGCTGTAGCCTAAAAATATGGTGAGACGTAAAAATTAGCTTATCAGTACGATCAAGATTTGTTAACTCTCGCCTTAAAATTTATTTTTATATCTTCCTACACGCTCTCCAACACCCATGTCATTGGTATAAACAGCTCAGCCCTTAAAAACATTTAGTTCAGTTAACAGAATCAGTATCGTCAGATTTTCTCTTTACGATTATGAAAGGGACAAGAAACATCGTACACTGGTCATTTTACAAATCTATAGCTTTGTTGTTTCGACGTCACTGTTCTGTACCCGAGTGTTTTATTAACTCATGTTTTGTATCGAACATTTTGTTCGACTTGTTAACTTCTCTACATCCAACTAAATAAAATGAAATTTAATGAAAAATGGAAGAATGCAAATTATATTAATAAAAGAACTCATTTATAAAATGTTTCTGGGAAAGACCAAAAGGTGAGTAGTGCTTAGACAAGTTTACAACCTGACTTTTATAACAAAGTAGTACTACCCCTATACATCTTATAAATTTACTTAACAAAGTAGGCATAAAATATTATCCAAAATCTTAAAATCTTATAGGACCTAATTCTTTTAATGACCATTAGTAGTGATATAACAATATACAGCTCACTATAATTCAGGGAGCCACAAAAAAAAATTTAATCTTTCTACTAATTATATTTTTATGTAAATTTATAAATAAAACATGATAATAATGTTACCAAATGAACATTTTACTAAATTGTATACTACTTAAATTTTACCAAACAAAACCTAAAAAGTATGTTTGATAGAGTCAAATTACATAATTTCCTAGTGAGATATAAGTAAGAAGTTTCATAGAGTGTAATTTAGTTCGAGAAGTTAGAGTTAGATTTAAGAAGAGAGATTTGCATAAAAGAGATAATCTCTTCTAACGATAAAAAAAATATGTGAGTGAGCGAACGCGTGTGAATAGTAACGAAACATAATATATACGGTTGATGAGTAAATTTCAATCGTATCCAGTTGTATTAATTCAACTTCTCCTCTTTTTATGTTTGTTTGCCTTTACAATCTTTTTTCAAACAAACTAACAATTAATCAAATCATTTGCAGACTTAAGAATTTGGTTTAATCAGAATGATTTAAAATAATCATTTTTCATACATGGATAAAAATTAGAAGTTTTTTTGTTTTTTCAGATAAGATCAAAATAAACAACATAATCCCCTTGATCGGACTATTATCAATTATCCGTAATCTTAATTATAAATCGTAAGCTCCGGATTCGGAGCAGTCCCGTTGGTCTTGTGCTCATTAATTATAGATCGTGGTATGTCAATTTATTTCCCTTCTCCGGACTTAATTAGCGTAATATTAAATTATTTTCAGACAATTAACTTTGTATATCGAGATATAATTGGCGGTAATTTCACTGGGAAGTTGTCAGGGAGGGTTAATGGATGGTGGCAGGAGGATGTATCCTGAGGCAGAGTGTAATGGATGATGATATCAGTATCTTAAGGAACATGGCTCGCCTGCCATCTCTCATCGATTCACTCGCTAGCGAACAAGGGCACGATCTCACTTGTTCCCATGTTATGTTCAATCTGATTTTTTTTTTTTTTTTTATTGGTTAAATGTTGACTGCCACTGTATTGCAATTTTGTCAAGCGTATAATCTATGTACATAGAGGGCTTGAATAAATTCATCTTGCATTTTTTTTTCTTATTATTTATTGCTTTGTAACAAAATATTATGGGTTTATTTTTTTTTTCCTAATAAACGTATAAGAACGTAGAGTTACACTCGATGAAATTTCTTACTTATATCTCACTAGGAAATTATGTAATTTGACTATCAGATTATCAAACATACTTTTTTTTATAAATACAATGTATAAGAATATAAATTATCTCTGATGGTTTTTTTTTTCTTTTTTTTCAATTTAAGAAAGAATTGAATATTTTATGTAATCAAAATATATTTTTCCAGAAGGTTTTTTATATTGTAGGTATGCATTCTATTAAACAAATAAATACATATATATATATGACTCTTTCGTACCGGCGAAATTTATTAGCTTAACATATAACTGGTTATAGAGGTAAAATATCACATTCAAAATTAAGTAATAATAATGTCAAAATCCCTGTTGAAAGTTCCAGTTCTTCCTTTTTTCTGTTCTGTTAAAATTAAACAAAGCTTTCCCTCATATTTTTAACTTCCTCAATAGTTAAAAGTAACTATACGAGTAAAATCTTAGTTCGTTAAACCTGTGTGGATTTCTTATATTTTTTTAATTGTGAAATATTGCAAGTTACAAAAATTTGCTTCTTTGATAATCATAGGAAAATTTTTATAAGGGTATTTCGAGCCATGTTGCCAAGTATATGGGTCCCCGCACACTACACTGATTAGGCTGTATCCGAGCACACCAGGCAAACTAAATTATTTGGTTGGCTTTTGGTGCGCAGACTGTCCAGCATTATCGGCCGATTCCTTTCACACAGTTGTGCTTGAAATTGCACTTTATTTCAACTTTTGTCCAGTGGTAAAAAATGTTACCGAGAGCAGTTATTATTGCTATTATTATAAAACAAAGGAGAATAATAATGTAGAAAAGAATCCGTGAATATTGGGTGCATCCTATTTACGGTGTGGTAGATTGTTGCTACCAAAGTTTTACAGGCTCCGAAATTTCGAATGTTAAAATATAAATAAATATAAGAATATTAAATATATTTTATGTAATATTATTTGCACTGATTAAATAGTTAACCGATTGAATTGTCGGTGAGCATGCGCACTCACATAGTACACCATAGTAATATGCAGTCGACCAATATAGTTAGCCAACTTTTTAGTTGAAAGGGATCGGGAAGCCAATTCAACTGTTTAATCGCCCGGACTATAGGCCGACTATAATCGTTTGGTGTGCGCACTCATGTAAGACTTCCAACTAATTAAGCAACACAAAAAATAGTTTAAATTGACAATAAATAGTTTCGATTAGCCAACGCGGTAAGTACTTACTTCATTTTTAATTTAAGGTGTGTGAAATCTCCAAAGATATTTATTCATTTTATAGTCTACAACAGAAATTAATAAATAGATAAGAATAAATTAAACATTGTTCAACCTTGATATGTGTCGGTTCGAAACAAATATAGAATAAATACTGTAAATAAATATTTAAATAATGTTCCTGTATATACTGTCTCCTGCATAACAGTAGCAACAAGTGGTAATAAAATAAGTATACTCAATTAGCATAATTAGCTGATATCTCATTTAATGTAAGTATATGTAACTAACTTAATATGTTATACATTCTTACAAATTTAGATCTATTATTCAAATTCTTTAATTAAAGTAACTTTATACTTTCTCTTTATAGTACTTAGTATATAGAAGAGAAAGTATTGTGATGAATTAAAAATATAATTTAGGGATCTTGATGGATTTACACGTTTTAAGGTACCTTAAGTCTAAATAAGTTGCTTTTGTAAAATGCCGGTTTTGATCATGTTAGGACACAATGATCAGAAAAATCATACCCAAAAAAGTGGTATATGAAAAATACCTTTCGTCTATGGCCTGTAATAATCTGCTGTCTCGACACACGTATAAAGCTGTCATTAGAAATTTTATTTGCTAAAAATTGTATAGAAAAGATATAGCTGAATTTTAAAACTAAAACATTTGAGACATTTTTTTAGCATAAGCATATAAGTTCAATGTTTTGAGCCAGGTAGTTTTAATAAAAGTTAGATACATTTTGTTGAGGGCAATCTTAATTTGTCTGTGATCCAAACAATAAGAGTCTATTTATGTCAAAATCGGACGCACGTTTTCAGTTCTATTTATTAATTTCTGATTCCTTTACGTCTCGATCAAACTCATCATGAGCTTATACAGGATGGAGTAATAGACCACTTAACATTTCTACTCGATGTGATCATCAATACAAAGCATGTCTTATTTGATCCATTCAAAATTAACTATCCATCTCCTGGGATTTGAACCCCCGAATTCCTGGGAATTTGAGCCATCAAACTCCTGGGATTTGAACCATCGAACTCCTGAAATTTGGACCATTCAACTTCTAGGATTTAATCCATCGTAGAATCAGACATGTCGAGTTTAGAACGTGGATATAGGCAAATTATAAGTACGCTAACCACTTTTAACCACTTTAGGCTCTGACGATCACCTAGTTGTATATATATATATATATATATATATATATATATATATATAGATCAGTCTGTAGCGAAACGTAACCCTAACCTAAAAGTGCGAGTTTATTCTAGGTTACATTTCGCTACAGATTTGTAAAAAATCCAAACAGTCCCAACGAATAAATTTGTAGCGAAAAAGAACCCTTCCGTACATTTTTGTAGCGAAACGGAGACCAAAATATACACGCCATATAGGCCCACAAAACAAGTATAAAATCATTAAAAAAAACATAGTACAGAGTTCGGGCAAAGTAAAAAATGTGGCAATAGCGAATTAAAACAATCACATTATATTTTAATTAAATAAAATGCAATGGTTACATTTCGCTACAGATATGTATTTTCTCATTACATTTTTGTAGCGACATGGCGACAAATTCTTTTTTCTCTAAAAAATCTTATGGCACGGAAATAATTTTCCCACTTAGTGGAGAGTACCAATGAAGTGAATTATAGGATAATACCAAATAAAAAAAATGACATAATTTTTTAGTTAAATAAAATGCAATGGTTACGTTTCGCTACAGAAATGTATTTTCTCATTACATTTTTGTAGCGAAACGGCGACACGAGAGTTTTTTTTTCTCTAAAAAATCTTATGGCCCGAAAAATAAATATTAAAATCATTTTCCCACTTAGTAGAGAGTACCAATGAAGTGAATTATAGGATAATACCAAATAAAAAAAATGACATAATTTTTTAGTTAAATAAAATGCAATGGTTACGTTTCGCTACAGATATATATTTTCTCATTACATTTTTGTAGCGAAACGGCGACACGAGAGTTTTTTTTCTCTAACAATCTTACGGTCCGAAAATAAATATTCAAATCATTTTCCCACTTAGTAGAGAGTACCAATGAAGTGAATTAGAGGATAATTCAGAATAAAATGAAACGTGTGATTTTTTAATTAAATAAATAAAAAGGTTACGTTTCGCTACAGATATGTATTTTCTCATTACATTTTTGTAGCGAAACGGCGACACGAGAGTTTTTTTTCTCTAACAATCTTACGGTCCGAAAATAAATATTCAAATCATTTTCCCACTTAGTAGAGAGTACCAATGAAGTGAATTAGAGGATAATTCAGAATAAAATGAAACGTGTGATTTTTTAATTAAATAAATAAAATGGTCACATTTCGCTACAGATACTCATTACATTTTTGTAGCGAAACGGCGACACGAGAGTTTTTTTTCTCTAACAATCTTACGGTCCGAAAATAAATATTAAAATCATTTTCCCACTTAGTAGAGAGTACCAATGAAGTGAATTAGAGGATAATTCAGAATAAAATGAAACGTGTGATTTTTTAATTAAATAAATAAAATGGTTACGTTTCGCTACAGATATGTATTTTCTCATTACATTTTTGTAGCGAAACGGCGACACGAGAGTTTTTTTTCTCTAACAATCTTACGGTCCGATCATAAATATTAAAATCATTTTCCCACTTAGTAGAGAGTACCAATAAAGTGAATTAGAGGATAATTCAGAATAAAATGAAACGTGTGATTTTTAAATTAAATAAATAAAATGGTCACATTTCGCTACAGATATGTATTTTCTCATTACATTTTTGTAGCGAAACGGCGACACGAGAGTTTTTTTTCTCTAACAATCTTACGGTCCGAAAATAAATATTAAAATCATTTTCCCTCTTAGTAGAGAGTACCAATGAAGTGAATTAGAGGATAATTCAGAATAAAATGAAACGTGTGATTTTTTAATTAAATAAATAAAATGGTTACGTTTCGCTACAGATATGTATTTTCTCATTACATTTTTGTAGCGAAACGGCGACACGAGAGTTTTTTTTCTCTAACAATCTTACGGTCCGAAAATAAATATTAAAATCATTTTCCCACTTAGTAGAGAGTACCAATAAAGTGAATTAGAGGATAATTCAGAATAAAATGAAACGTGTGATTTTTAAATTAAATAAATAAAATGGTCACATTTCGCTACAGATATGTATTTTCTCATTACATTTTTGTAGCGAAACGGCGACACGAGAGTTTTTTTTCTCTAACAATCTTACGGTCCGAAAATAAATATTAAAATCATTTTCCCACTTATTAGAGAGTACCAATGAAGTGAATTAGAGGATAATTCAGAATAAAATGAAACGTGTGATTTTTTAATTAAATAAATAAAATGGTCACATTTCGCTACAGATATGTATTTTCTCATTACATTTTTGTAGCGAAACGGCGACACGAGAGTTTTTTTTCTTTAACAATCTTACGGTCCGAAAATAAATATTAAAATCATTTTTTCACTTAGTAGAGAGTACCAATGAAGTGAATTAGAGGATAATTTAGAATAAAATGAAACGTGTGATTTTTTAATTAAATAAATAAAATGGTCACATTTCGCTACAAATATGATTATTTCATTACATTTTTATAGCGAAACTGCGACACTAATGTTTATTTTCTCTAAAAATTCATGTTGCTTAAAAATAAATATAAAAATCATTTGCACACTTAGTGGAGAGTTCAAATGAAGTGAATTATAGGGTAATACCAAATAAAAAAATTGCTTGCATACGAGTGTACCAATACAGTGAGAGATTTTCATGTAACGCTTTATTGTGTTGTTTTTGGGTAAAGCTTTTCGAGTTTATGTGCCTAAGTGAATACATGAAAATGTCAACAAAATTTGAGCGTTCAGATTTTTGCGTTTGTATATTTGGAATTAAATTGAACATATATATGTTGTGCACGAAGAAAGAAAGTACTTTTTTTCTTCTCTAGTTTATTAAGAAGTAACATTTTAGCTTATTAACTCATATATTTTAATAATGAATGCAAAAATTATAGTACCACAAAAAAATAGACTGCCAATTAGTGTGGCACATAGCTTGTTCGCATCCTATCATGTACTTTATTGTTATATTAATATTAACGTTATATTACTTTCTTGTTTATTGTGTAAAAAGTATTAAAAGTTTTTAGCGATCTTTAACACTTCATAGCGGTGTCGCTGTTGGTTTTAATAAAAAATTGTATTTGAAAAAAGTGTTTCTCTCATTGAATAGATGAAGTTTGATTTTTTTCCCGACCTAAAATTCCAATTTTAAATTTGAAGTTCACGTTTAAGCGAGCGTTGCGCGTGAACCTTGAACGAATAACGTTGTCCAACGAACTCGTCCTGGGCATTGGTAAAATGAGTATGTCTACCAAATTTCATCAAAATCGGTCGACATTTACTCAAGTTATCGTCGCACGTTTCATGATTAGCAGACACACAGACCGACAGACAGACAGCCAGAAACGGAACCAAAAATGTTCCCTGATGTCTGAAACGGATTTCTGTCTTGGAATTTTTGAAATGGGAGAAATAAACAATTTTCGTCCTTCAGAATCAGAATGATCTTATAGCTTCTGACATTCCGTTACTTTCGGTAAGCTCAGGAGCAAATGTGACAGCTAATTAAGTAAATCAGACAATAATTCCTGTAAAGCATAATATCAATAATGTATGTTGTAGGATGCGAGGAAGCTACGGGCCTCTCTAATTGGGACTATTTTAATTCGGAGACATATACAATTCTTTCGTTTTTCAGAATGATCTCAATTCCGTTTCCTGGAGCCGACGCGTGGAGCTTAAACTACTAGGCCTAGGCCGATTTTATACATGTTCAGAAAATCATACGCAGGCGAAGTCGAGAATTGAATTTTAGCTCCAAATTTCTCGAAATGGTCCCGACGATTTTGATTAAAAAATTCTAATGGTCTACCATTTAAATACAAATCTAAAGATATAAGGCATTTCCCCAGGAAAAATCTAGTTCCTGAGAAAATAGTTTTAAACGCGGACGGAGAGAGGCCCATCTAGATTCCATACTTCTGCGCACATTTAATATTAAATTATAATAAGTGTAACCCCTCTGGGTATTGAAGCAACAACTTTGTTTTACTAACATCATTATAGTTTTTACCAGAATAAAATACGCTTAAATTGATACGATTTATAATAAAAAGAGGGAAAAAATTAAATTAATAAGACAATAATGATTTCTTAAAGTATCATTTAAGTACGTTGTGTGCCACAATAATGGGCAGACTATGTTTAAAAGTACTGATCCGATTTTAAAGAAACTTGGATGGTTTGTCGAAAGTTGCCCACAGATGGCCCCGTATTAATATTAATTTTAACTGTTGCGCAAAGTTAATACTACATACTAAAATAATAAGTCTAACCCCACTAGGAATCGAAAGAGATCGAAATCTCATTATACCATTCGTTCAATAATAGAAAGCGAGGAAGCTATGTGCTTCACTAATCGACAGACTATTTTTTTTTATTATATTATTATTGAATACGGCCAACATTATGTGTTTTACATTACTCAGAGTAATTTGTTTTTATAAAACTAAAATTAATATATATATCTTTTTATTAATATATATATTGTTTTTATATAATTAATGTATATATATTCTTTATTTCCTGCAAAAGGTTTAAAAATAGTTCGAAGTTTGGATATCAGGTGTTATTTTATTGTTTCGTTTTATCGGTTTCTCCTCGGATCCCTGGTATCAAACCCTCTGAAGTAGAGCGGTCTGTGACTCACATCTCTTCACTCTCCTAATTTCTTACTTATGTGAAAAGTAATTCTGTAATTCTACTGAATTTATAAAAACTATGTAAAACAGGTTATAATATACATATTTCCTTTCACCCTGTCATCCATATATTTTTCTTTCCTTCTCCTCTCTCTTTGTGTGTGCGATGTTTATATTTCGAGAAAGTGTTGGGATAAAATAAAAATTAACAAAAGTGCTACAAAGTGTTAGGTACAACAAAAGTTTTGTGTTCAGACGCATGGATTCTATTTGTTGAACCTAGTTGCCTAATGGTCCAAATTCCTAAACCGAGAAAGATTGAGAAATTAATTTTAGGGTCTGATTTTCAGCGCGTTGAAATAAAAACTGATAAAAAGTCAAAATGACTTCTTAAAAACGATTTTTAGTGAAAAAATTAAATTTCCAAATGAATTTTACTCAGATAGAATATTTGTCCTCTCAAACATAATTATTACCCCTCTTTAAAACACTATGTTTCTTGAGGATAGTTTATTAACCCATCAAATTAAATATAAATACATTCGCTATATAACACTCCTTAGTGAAGCACGGGAATCCAGCTAGTTATGTATAAATAAAAGTTTACTATGTGAAGTATCGGGCACTTTTGTATTATTCCCTTTTTTGGTATATGCTTTTATTATATGCTTAGCAATAAAATGCAATTCCTAATGTTCATTTCCAGGACAGTACTTTAAAATACTTATGCAATGAATGAAATTTCCGGATTCATTTTTCAGCTACAAACAATTACTATATAAATACATAATGACGACATTGAAAATCTAATTTTCATACAGTAACAGTAATGTAGCATAAATAATTTTAATAAATAATTTTTATACAAATAAAAAAAAATCAAGATAAAAATCCGTTTAGGGATCAGGGATTTATTTTTTGGTTTCGAGTCAGTCTGTCTGTTTGTCTGTCGCCCAATTTTTGCGAACCAACATATCTTAAAAACCACTCGTTCCATTTTAATAAAATTTGGATGAAAGGTCATAATCAGCCTATTGTTGGTCCCATATAAGTTTTAATCTTCTGCTTCCATTTGTTTCTCTTCAACATGCTCACAAACATACATTTATTTACACCTATATCTTCAAAAGTACTCAGCCGTTTGCACTCTTTAACTTTTGCTTAATTAATGCTTTAATTAGGTTTAAGAAACTTAACAAATATAATTAATTTGATAACATCAAACGTAAAAGCATAACATCCTGTAAGTATACAAAATAGGACGTGAGGAAGCAATGTGACACTATAATTAGCAGACTATTTTTGGTATAACGTTTTGTCGTATCTATATCGTTAAATTTATACATTGTATTAAGGGGAAAAAAGGAGAGAAAACTACGAACCAGAAGAAATATGTATTTTTTAGAGTTTGTCAATACTTTTAAAACTATTGTGTTTAATTTTCTTATTGATAAACAGTTGTTAAACTTACAACACCTTATAATATACGTCTCACAATTAAAGTTATAAAAATTATTAAAATTTGATTACTTTCAATCACACCTAAAAAATCCATCAATAACAAATTAATTTATACAAATTGTGTTTAAGTCAACCTTCGAATTTAAACATTTTTTTTTTTTTTTTTTTAGAGTAAAATCATCGATATCCTAGACAATGTAATACAGACACGAGCCCAAAAATGTTCCCTGATGCCTGAATCGGATTTCTGTCTGGGAATTTTTAAAATCGGAGTCAAAAATGTTTTCATCCTCAAAAGTGAATACAATGCTTCCGTTAAGCTCGGAAGCAATAATATAATATGATTGCTTTTAATGTGTAAAATCCCATTCTTCCCTTTATTTAAAGTCACTTCTAAAGTGTTTAAATATTTGAATTGCTTCTTTTCAAGTCTTATAAGCCATATATATTTTTGACTCCGATTTGCTAAAAATATGTAAAATTAACATATAAATCTGTAACAAAATGAAACCATTGCATTCTATTTAATAAATTTAAAAAAATACGATTTTGCTTCCGAGCTTACCGAAGGTAACGGTATTGTGTTCACTTTTGAGAACGAAAACTTTTATGTCTCCGATTTTAAAAATTCCAAGACAGAAATCCGTTTCATACATCAGGGAACATTTTTGGTCTCGTGTCTGTCTGTCTGTCAGTCGGTCTGTGTCTCTGCGAATTATGAAACGAGTGACGATAACTTGAGTAAATGTCGACCGATTTAGATTAAATTTGGTAGACATGTTTTATTTTACCAATGCTCAGGACGAGTTCGTTGGACAACGTTATCCGTCCAAGCGTTCACGCGGAACGCTCGCGTAAACTTGAACTTCAAATTTAAATTTGGAATTTTAGGCCGGGAAAAAATCAAACTTCATCTATTCAATAAGAGCAACACTTTTTTCAAATACAATTTTTTAGTAAAACCAACACCGACACCGCTATGAAGTGATAAAGATCGCTAAAACTATTAATAATTGCTACAAAATAAACAATATAACAAAAAAGTAATATAACAATAAAGAACTTGATAGGATGCGAGGAAGCTATGTGCCACACTAATTGGCAGTCTATTTTTCGGTAATATCACATTACTTACTTTATGTAAGTAAATTCACCAAGATTTTTTAGAAAAAAAACTCTTGTGTTTCTACAAAAATATGATGAGAAAAAAATATCTGTAGCAAAATGTAACCATTGCATTTTATTTAATTAAAAAAATAAACGATTTTTAAAAAAATAATAATATCCTATAATTAGCTTCATTTTTGTACTCTCTACTAAGTGTGCAAATGATTTATGTATGTATTTTTGGGCTAAAAGATTTTTTAGAGAAAAAAAATCTTGTGTCGCCGTTTCGCTACAAAAATGTAATGAGAAAATACATATCTGTAGCGAAACGTAACCATTGCATTTTATTTAACTAAAAAATCACACGTTTCATTTTATTCATTATTATTCTCTAATTCACTTCATTTGAACTCTCTACTAAGTGTGCAAATGATTTTTGTATTTATTTTCGGGCTTTAAGATTTTTTTGAGAAAAAAAACTCTTTTGTCGCCGTTTCGCTACAAAAATGTAATGAGAAAAAACATATCTGTAGCGAAATGTGACCATTTTATTTTATTTAATTAAAAAATCACGCAATTTTTTTTATTCTGCATTATCCTCTAATTCACTTCATTTGAACTCTCCACTAAGTGGGCAAATGATTTTTGAATTTATTTGCGGGCCATAAGATTTTTTAGAGAAAAAAACTCTTGTCGCCGTTTCGCTACAAAAATATAATGAGAAAAAACATATCTGTACCGAAATGTGACCATTTTATTTTATTTAATTAAAATTTTTTTTTTTTTTATTCTTTATTATCCTCTAATTCTCTTAATGTGAACTCTCTACTAAGTGGGCAAAAGATTTTTGAATTTATTTGCGGGCTATAAGATGTTTAAAGAAAAAAAAAACTCTTGTGTCGCCGTTTCGCTACAAAAAGGTAATGAGAAAATACATATCTGTAGCGAAATGTGACCATTTTATTTTATTTAATTAAAAAAAATTTTTTATTTTTTATTCTTTATTATCCTCTAATTCTCTTCATTTGAACTCTCTACTAAGTGGGCAAAAGATTTTTGAATTTATTTGCGGGCTATAAGATGTTTAAAAGAAAAAAAAACGCTTGTGTCGCCGTTTCGCTACAAAAAGGTAATGAGAAAATACATATCTGTAGCGAAATGTGACCATTGCAATCCATTTAATTAGAGTAATTGATTGGTTCGTATTGTTAATATCATATTGTTCACTGTATTTAAACTGTCTACTAATTTATTTTAATTTTTTTGGGGGGTCAAGGGAGTTGTAATTAAGAAAAAAATATCGTATTGCTTATTAATTGGATACTTTTGGAAAGAGAGGTGCTTACAATTTGTCTCTAATATGTTGCAGTTCATAATTATTGTATCTAACAGCTATTAAAAAAATAAAAATAATTGAGGGTTCCGTTTCGCTCATGAGGGTTACGTTTCGCACCTAAGGGTTACATTTCGCACATGGTCGAAACGTAACCATTTTCGAAAATGGTTACGTTTCGCTACATAAATATACTACTATGGTTACGTTTAGCACATGAGGGTTACATTTCGCACATGGGTTACGTTTCGCTACAAAAATGTACTACAATGTCGCCGTTTCGCTACAATAATATCCATATATATATATATATATATATATATATATATATATTAATAGATATTTACCTATATGCTAAAATATATTTTAAAATCGTAAGTGTAGGTTTGTTTTTTATTTAAATACTAATCAAATTAAATTATATTATTATTATATGTTATTAAGATTTTTATTTATTTATTTTTTTCGTTGATTTGTTTACAGATAAATCTAAATTAAGAAATGTCTAAGTAGTCACATTTAAAAAAAAAATCGTATCATGTAAGCATTTCCGTTTTAGAAGTAACCATTATTATATGGCCTCAAGGGATATATATATACAATACACACACACACATATATATATATATATATATGCCCATGAGGTTTAATGCTATTATAGTGTGGTTAACGTTATTTATATACTTAAAAAAAGCAAAAACATAATATTCCCTTTTTTATGTACCACTCTTCATTGTTCATTGTTCAAAGAAAAAATATTAAACGCATTTATTAACGGCAAAATTATAAACCTTTAATACACTTTTTTTACAACTCCCGCTTTTTACAACTAAAGAAATTAATAAATGTTACATGGAGAAATTAAATTAAGTGCTGCCTTGCACTAATTAATAATTATGGTAATACGTTTTTTTATTATATATTTTATATATATAATAAATATTAAATATTTATATATATATATATATATATATATATATATATATATATATATATATATATATATATATATATATACAGATATATATATATATATATACAGATATAGGTATTATATAGATATAAATAATTTTAATACATGAAGGTATAAGATACCTACCAGAATATTTATATTACTCTATTCATATGTTTCCTACTTTAAGATGAAGAGAACAGAAAAAAAGAGAAGACAAAAAAGAGGTTTACACAATCATAAACATCTTACAAACAAAAAGAAGAACATGAGATGCTGGGGAATGAAAGAATAAGTAAAAATAAGTAAGGATACGTCTTACCTGAAGACTGTATAGTCTCTCGGCTTTACACTGCTCTTTCCCAATAAAGTATAATCCATTTTGAATGGCAACACGACTAGAGGCCGGGGCCCTCTAGTAAAATAAACCAGTCAGATTTACGTACCAAACAAAAAATAATAATAATGAGTGGGTAGACCTCCGATCCAGTGGTAGCTAAAACCAAAACAACAGACCTACTAATATAATCTGAGTTAAGACACAAGTTAGAAATGAAGACTAGAAGAATTTACTAAGCTGCACAAAACTTTAAAAATTATACTGAGATAAGCACATACCATTATAATGATCTATTATCGACCTGTTTTTCAGTTTTTTCGCATTTATTTTTTAACGCTGATAATTTAAATTTTTTTACACATAAAGTCAAATAACATTTTAATTTAAAAAATTTAAATTTAAACTTGATAAAGGAATAAAATGGAGAATTTTGGTAAAAACTCAGAAAGCAAAACACAAAGATCGAATGAATAGGTTTCCAGCTTTATACTTGGATGTCCAGCTACCTACTTTAACAGAAATAGCTCCTATTAGTTGCAAGTTGCATTATCTTAACATATTGCAAAAATTCAATATAATAGAAGATGAGATTATTTTTTATAAATAATTTAGAATGTTCCATGATCAATTTAGCATCTTGTATAGAGTGAAATTAAAAAATTGGTCAGATTAATCGAACAAAACTTTCTCGCATTTACATATAGATAAGATACTGTATTAAAATCCCGCATATTATCTTATGTAATTGATTTATTGCTTCTGAGCTTACCGAAGGTATGTGATGGTAACGGAAGCTATGTGATCGTTCCGAAGAAGGAACATTTTTTATGTCTCCGATTTCAAAGAAGACAGAAATCCGTTTCAGACATCAGTGAACATTTTTGGTTCCGCGTCGATATGTCGGTCTGTCATGTCGGTCTGTCTTTCACTTTATTTTTCTGAACCAACATATCTTAAAATCTATACTGGTCCAATTTTAATGGTACTTCTCAATTAGCCCATTTTTGGTTCCATATAAATTTCAACCTTCTCTGTCATATTTATTCAGAAAATGTTTAATCAAAATCGTCAGAACCGTTTTCGAGAAATGATTTGTTTCAAGTTTTTAGGGGGTAGCTCCCTACATTAGGAGCTATAATTTATTTCTCGTTTTCTGAACCTGTATGCCAAATTTCATCAAAATCAGCCCAATAGTTTAGGCTCTATAAGTTTGCACAGACGAAAAACTAATATAAATCCATCAAAATCTCAAAATCGAAATTTTACTGCATCATAATACTTTCTCTTTATACATACATATACTACATATATGAAAAAGTATAAAGTAACATACATATAGTCATGAGAATATAGCAATATATATTTATAAATTATGTTTAATATTATTAATTTCTATTTATAATTTTTAACATTAGATAAAAATTATAAGTTAGCAAAGTACCTTAACTGCAGACTTCATCAATTAAAAAAAAAAGGCAGACTTGTATAAATATCCTATATCCTCGATAGTCAGAGGCGGATCCGGCCAAGTGATCGTCTCCACATACAAATTAAAGTATATTGCAGAATATTTAGCTTGACGGATAGTTTGAATTTGATTTTAAACGTTAGCTTTAGTTTATTTTACATTAAATTTAAATTTCGAGTTTAATTCACCATACTATATGTAACGGGGAAATGTTATATTTAGGGATAAATAAGTAAGAGACATTTTGAAGTAGAGAGAGATAAGTAAGTAAGTTAAAAACACACACACATATATATATGTATATGTATATATGTATATTAATAAAATTAGAATTAAATTAGGGAGACAGAAGGAGAGGATATATACGTATTACCTTGATCTACGTCTTATACCAGACTTTTCTTTAAAAAAAAAAAAAAATAATGATAATAATATTTAATAATAAAAAAAAATAAAACATATTATTGATATTTAATCAAAATATCTTTATACTATTTCAAGGAAGATAATATTTCATGTTTTATACCTACATAGCGTAGCGTTGGAAATGTAGTATATTTATGTTATAAGTGGCATATGGTACAGACGTGATAGATAAGGGTATCTGATAAGGTGAAAATTAACATGGTATCGATTCATTAGCGAGCCTGAACTAACAAGGTAGTAAATTCGATTCTGAACTGGTTTTGTAGTCATATTTTTTAGACTGATTTCATGTTTCTTTCCTTGACCATATAAGTCTTTTTTACTTTTCTCTTCGAAACATGTTAATTAGAAAATTAATAATCCACCATATAACGTATGGTATGAATATATATAAAAAATAATAATATATATATATATATATTGTATATATACATAGAAAGAGGGGGGGGGGGGGCTTTTTATGAGGACTGAGGTAAGTAATACATTTTTAGAGGTATATATATATATATAAATATAGGATATACCAATTAAATAATGAGGTTATATGAAAATAATGTAAATTGTAAATGTAAATTACATATAATTCCCAATTAGACATTTACTTTATATTCTTTACAGAAACTGTATATGTATTCAAATTATTTAAATGTTTGTTTGGCACATTATCGGACCAGTTCTGTTAACACTGGTCGAATTAATTTAATATAATTTAAGTGTTTACATTGTTTTATTGTATTTTACTAAGTGGTTGGTATCCAATATTTTTTTCATTTTCTTTATATTTTCATTAAATATACGTATAAATATACTCGCAAATTTCAATTAATCTCAGATTTATAGTCCCTCTTAAATTGGTTCTAGCCTTTTGTTATTATTTTAATAATGACGTATTGACTAAATATTGTATTAAAAAACTCACATCTAGCACGTCACGTCGGTAAAAAAAAAATTAGTAACAGCTTGCTTTCTGAATCTATATATTTATACTTTTTAAAACAGTTAAAAAGGCTTGATCTCTCGTATCTTTTCATTTTCAATGCATATCCTAAATTGCAGAACAGAGGTCATTGTACCGGCTTAATACAATAAATCTAATTGTAATTTAAATCAAATTATAATTATTATTAATGAATTATAATTATTATTAATAATTATAATTTGATTTAATTTAAAATTTAAACTTTCCGTAGTATGAATACTACCAAAAACTTAAAAAAAAATGTAAATCTAATTGTATAATCAAACAAACATTTTATGACAGTGCACTAAGTATGTGGTACTGCAAATATCTTAGAATTTATTATAATTGCTGGAGCCATACTTATATTCGCTTAAAACGGGAGGTTCTGTTAAACTTTCATTCGCATTAAGCATGCGTAAGCAACACTTAACTTATTCAATATTTTAGTTTCGGTTACAGTTGTGTTTCCTATAATAATTACTTAAAATAAGAGTTTTGGTTAAACCTATAATAATAATAATTAGAAAAGATCTTTTGAGTTATTTTTAGTGAATAGTCAATTAGTCACATAGGAAATTATTAATTAATTAGATAGGTTTTTTCAATAACAATAACCACTAAAACAATTATACTCCATGTAAAGAGCTAAATAGGTATGTTAGAGATATGGAATATGTTAACTATATCATATGTTAAAAAAAACTGATACCTTTAATATATACTACTGTAATTTTAAAAATAACTTCGCTAGTTAAATAGAAAATGGAATAACTAATCCTGCGATGTCGAATTCGAGTTAAAAGCCTTTTAAATTGAGAATATACATGAATAACTATTAAATAAATAGAGATTCAGTCCAAATCCATGATTTAAATCTCACGGTTTAAAAGCCAACATTGCGCCTTCTTTTCATTACCTAGTACACTTATGTTAATGCCAGAAGGAAATAAACTATAGAGTAAAGTTATTGAATGATATTACTCCGAGAAACGATATCAGAGGTCAGATATAGCTAACCCTTGCTATGGTTCCTAATGGTCTCAGTTGTTAGTTGTAAGGGTACAGTACCTTAATGAGGCGATCCACATTGTTTAGGGCACAATAACCGACCCACGTTTACCCTTCCTCTCAGCGACTCATGACCACCACAAGCTTTTTTCTCGTTTTGTCCTTTTTATTATAAAGTATCTCGGAGCTTATTTAGATCATTGTCATTGTGCTGGGCGTCTAAGAAGGTTCTATTGTATCAAAAAATAAATGACAACAAATAATTGTTTACTTGTTCTACATATATCTAACAACAACAATAGGAGTTTTTTTTTTCTTTGTATCATTTCAATATTTTTGAAACTAGTTACATTTATCAAAGCTTCTTGTATTAAGATACATCCTAATACAGTAGAGCGTTTGGATCGGTCTGAGAGAAACACTTTATTTACAAAAATAACAGTGATGCTGCCCAAATAGAATGGGTTGCTAAACACACAGCGTACTGATCTATCGTGAGACATTAATTAAATAATTAAAATAATATTCTGTACAATTAATTAAATGACATGGTCAAAACAATTATAATATATTAGCAATTAAGTTACCATTAAACAAAGAAAGGGTCACACTGTCAAAACAAAACGATTTAAAGTAAAATAGGATACAATTAAAGTAAGTAATAAGTTTAGTAAATATGGTAGTTAATAATTCCCAGTGAGTCTAAAATAATCGACTCTGACAGGGTTGTCAAATATTTTCTGTCGATACCGACCTCGTCAAAGAATGAAGATGTTATACTAGGTATGGATCCTCTAGAGCCAAACCATAAACCTCTGACTTCGTATTCTCTGGCACCGTGGCTCTCGTGGTATTTTTCTTTGAGGAATGTGATGCACTTTTTATAAATGCATTCCTTCTCCTTATGGACTTTCTCACCTTGGGTGAGGTCGTTGGTTTCATACCTGACAGTAGGGTCTATTATTAAAGCTTTCTTTGAATTTTTCGGGAAGGCCACGATGTCACAGAATCTCGAAGAGCCGTCATCGTCTATGCAGTGAACCTCCTCGTAGCAGGTAAAATCCTTCTCCGAGAGTAGCTCGATAAGTTTGTGCTTTACGTTGTGGTGTCGGCGCGTTACAAGGAGCATGTTGTTAGGGCAATGTCCGAGCACATGTGCTGGAGTTTCAGGCTCTCTTCCGCATTTACGGCAGAGGTTCCCAACATCTCTTGTATTGTGACCTGGCACACCCCGTAAAGGAGCATAGTTAGTGTTTAGCTTGATTGAGTTGGTCCACTCGGAACCAGAGAGAATTTTCCTTTCACAGAGGTATTCATTACTCTTGGGAGTATCCTTGAAGTGACACACTCCGATACCCTGCCACTTACATCTGGACCATTCATCGAAGGACTTTTCCCTTAGCGATTTTCTAAGCTTTCTTACACTAAAATCCTCTGTAACAAGGTGATCCAGATGTAGGCGCTTGGCACACTCTTCGACTTCGGATTTAAAGTCGAAGATGGGAAGGAATTGTGGGTCGGAGACTTTAGCGAGTTTTTGTGCTATACTGATGTGTTGTAGAGGAGCCTCCCAAGTGCACTGAAGTAAGCCAAATCCGCGGAAACGACGAGGAGCATACATCATTGCAGAGGAAGTATTTGCTGGCAATCCTATTATTGATTTGGTGCTTCTTCTAATCATGACGTCGATTCCTTCAAGGAGAGGGAGTGAAAGTTTCGCAAGGGGTGCAGTCTGCAAGGGATACGTTATAGAGGGAAAAATATACTGGTTAAGAATATTTAGCTTTTGATCTGGTTTTAGAAGATTTGACAGCGTTAGCTTATTAATATTCTCATGCAATTTTTTTACAATATTTTCGTCAATAATGAGTTCACCTGTAAATTTACACCCTAAGTACTTTATTGTGTCATTCTCTGTGGCTGAAACTATCGTGCTTCCGTCTTCTAATTTTATATTTTCAGATCTAAGGACTCCCTTAATTAGAACGATGGATGTGCTTTTGGTGGGATTGATGTGTAGTCCTATTTCTCTGAATCTGCGTTGGATGCCATCTATGACTCTTTCAGCTGATTTTATATTCTTACAAGTGACAGCTTGGTCGTCAGCGAACCCTGTTAGTATTATACCGTCCTGTCCCTCATTAAGATGGTATCCATACTCATTGCCCAGCTGAGAATCGCAGAATTCTTTGTAGAGGTGGTTAATAGCCAAATTAAAAAGAGTTGCAGAGAGTGGCCCTCCTTGAGGCACGCCCCTATGTATTTCTATAAGATTTGTGTGTTTAAAACCGGCGTTGATTTTAACTGTGTTAACTGTGTTAAATGAAAATTTGTTGATTTATATTAAATAAAAACTGTGCAAAATCGAATAAAATTAAAATGCATGTCCGTTAAAATAGACTGTCAATTAGTGTGGCACATAGCTTCCTTGCATCCTATTCACGTACATTATTGATTTTATGCTTTTACAAACCATTATTGTCTAAAAAAAAAAAAAAAACAATGATAAATTTTACCCCCTCAAAACTAGAAATAACACAAAATTGAACGTAAAAAATTTAATCTACTATTCAAGAGCTTTCCAACGATATACATCATATTATAAAAGATTAACTTTGACATTTGTACTTGTATCCCTGTACTTTGAGGTACCAAAATTATATTTTTAAAAAACAAACAACACAAAAGGGCATTAATTAAACTAATAAATAAATATAAATAAGAAACCTAATAACAAAAAAATATTTAAACCCTTTAACCTACAACAAAATTAAAAATCGGTAAAAAAGTACGTGTACAATTTTTTTTAAAAATAAACCAATAAAATAGCTTTAATGTACAAATTAAGGCCTTTCAAATGATTTACGACACAATATTAAAAACCAAAAAAGTGGTCAAGTGACACGGCACACGGGTAAAGTTTACTCTCATGTTCTCAGCAAATAGGATAAACTAATGAAATAAAATATAATCAATTTAAAGAGCATTAGTGTAATATTCAAGCGCCGCGCCGCAATCAGAAATAAAATCGGTCAACTATTATAGAAACTATGGCCATTATAAGACAAAAAAGAAAACCAAAAAAAATACCAAAATTATCACCATCTAAGGTACAACCGATGATGATACGACAAAAAGTCATAGGACCAAAGTTGTAGATCTTTTAAAATCAGTTACCGCTGGTGCTATCCGTTTTCCAATACGACTTACCGTTTAGCCGCAATAAGTCCCCAATACAGCTTAAAAATTAATTCGGCCATTTTTATTTATTTTAAGGGGGGAAGGAGGGGGAAAAGTGAACTTTGTATAATTATTTTGGTTCACAATATGGACGTTGCGCGTCGAATGGCGCAAACCACAAGTCTCTAGCTCTTCTTAAGTGGCTAAACATTCATATCAGTCAGTGAGTCAGTTAGCCATGCGGCTTTATAGTATATAGACATATCAATTTAGCACGATTTAAAGTGCGCAGACGGTTGAAATTAGGCAGGTGCTATCTGCATGCTACTTTCGACAAACCATAAAAATTTCATATAAATCAGATGATTACTTTTAAAGATATATAGCTGTAAATAAATGTATGTTTGTGAGCATATGGAAGATAAACAAATAAGTGCAGAAGGTTGAAATTTAAGTATTACCTACTAACTAAATTTCATAAAAATCGGATAAGTAGTTTTTAAGATATGGTGGTTCGCAAAAATTGAGCGACAGACCGACAGACCAACAGACAGACAGACACGGGACCAAAAATGTTCCCTGATGTCTGAAACGGATTTCTGTCTTGGAATTTTTGAAATCGGAGATATAAAATATTTTCGTTTTTCAGAACGATCACATAGCTTCCGTTACCTTCGCCACCTTCGGTAAGCTCGGAAGCAAAAATAAGTTTTAACCTTTTAAAATATACCCTGGTTATGGTTATTATAGCATGACTGTCGGTTTCAAATAATGCTAGAGTTAAATTAATAAATTTATTGATAAAGAAAATTAAATAATTCAAAAATGTAAATAATAAAAGAACCACTGAACATGTTTATTTTCCTTTACCAACAGATCAGAATTGATTTTTGAAGGCCCTATTCAAATAATTGTAGAAGTTTTTTCTTAGAAGAACCCACAATGAGATGAAAATAAAGAAGAATAATCGTCCGACATTATGTAATCCACTCATTGGACTTTTTATTGTCCCCTTAACATTCCACATATATGATCTTCGAAGGATTTGCCGCGGAGCTGAAATGATAATATGAGAAGGCAACTTTCATTTGAAGTTCCGAGTTAATCATGTGTAATAAAGATTTAAATGAAGGTAACTATGGTACTTGGAATCGTGAGAGCCGAGATGATTAAAAGAGTAATGAAGTCCGAGCAAGAGTGACGAGGAGAGTGGTGTGAATGCAACCACCGCCGACTCGGGCTCACGGTGTGAAACGTCTCTATTTGGAAACGAGCCACACCATCACCACACGATATTCAATTAAACCTGTCAAGAACCTCGTGATTATACATCTTCCAATCACTCCTCTCGCCAACCATCCTCTCTTTTTTTTTCTTTGTTTAGAATTATTCCTCGTAGGCAAAAGCATAGAGCTATAACGCACCGACAACGAGGTGTTTTGATCCGTCTTCAGAGGAATAATTGAAAATGTTACAGACCCAAGTGACGGCTCGTTACTTAAACTCTCACGTGTTTCTCACGTCACACATATTCATCAGCCTTTTCCACAAACCTCTAGTTGGTTAAGACCTGATAAAACTATATTTAAAAATACTTTGTGTCGACCGCAAAATGATTAAGTGATTGGTGGGCTAATAAGGCGAACTTGTGGTTTTCCAATACCCTCATACGCCTTCCAACCGGCTTTCGGCTAACCAGATTAGTTCAATATATCATCTTTACTTGATAATTACATTTAGATAATATTCATTCTAAATACGTGTTAGAATTAATTCACAACACAAAAACTTAGAGAGAGAGAGAGAGAGACCTCCCTAATTTTGCTAATTTCCATATAATAAACCATTTTTAGGTTCCTTCACTCACCATTTTCACATTCCTTGTCACTAAAAAAAAGCTTTCTGCATACATTATTTTCTGCTATTTATTAGTAAATACACAAAACCCTAAAAGTTTGTAATTTAAACGTTAACTTCATTAATATAAGCTAACCTTACTTTTATTTTCTCAAATGTAATTTAAATTGTCAAAAAATAATTTTAAAAAAGTGGTTGGGAATAAATGTAATATGCACCCTCAGGGGACACTTAAGTCAAGTGGTCCTCTAGAGCAGCGTTTCCCAACCCTATGGTCGCGACCCAAAATAGGGTCGTGATAAAATATTTTAGGGTCGCGAAAAATCTTTGTAATTATAGACAAAAATAAAAAATTCTTAAAAAAAAAAAAAAATAAAAAATAAATAAAAATATATATATATATATATATATATATATATATATATATATATATATATATATATATATATATATATATATATATATATATATATATATATATAATAGTTCAATGAAATTAAAATATGTAAATTTAATTTAAAAAAATAAAATTATATAGATAAATTCATAGGAAAATTTAAAGACGAATACTCAAAAGGTTGATAAAAATAAAGCGACAAATAAGGGGTATTGCAACGAGTAATAATATTTCCTAGAAGCTTTGATTTCTTTTCATTAAACTTCCGACAAAGGGTCATTAGCCCACCAACATAAATTCATGAAGGCACATTATAATATAATGAAAAAATGACTGTTATAAAAAATAAACAAATCAAGCAATGTCATTATCCGAATTAAGATGATTAGCATGCGTGGTTTTTTCGTTTTAAATAAATCAGCCTACAGTCCCTCGTCCCTAATCCAGCAATGATTTTTAGCATTCAGGCTTTAGGCGCCATGTATATCCCTGCAATCTTTATGGTATGCAATATGCAATACACCATATTCCAGGTAGGTTGCGAAAATATAGAGGATACATTTTTAGGGTCGCAGCATCTAAAAGGTTGGGAAACGCTGCTCTAGAGTGTGGGACCACTTATAAGGGTACCCCAGCTCGATTATCAGCTATCGGCGCCTGACGAAGTCGAGTCTGTCCTCCTCTATTGCGTCACTATGAGACGTATAGAGTGCCTTGTAGAGAAAGACACTCTTTCATTATCACCCTTAGTCCTCCTGGTTTCTCAGCACCTATCTAAGTGTGGGGGTTCCATTGGTGCCGATGTCGACTATAAACTTTGAGGCCCAGACAAGACCCCCGACCACCATACGACCTCCGAGGTCCCTCACTCAGATGAGCACCGTCTGACCAGGCTCACCCATCTCCGTCGAGTTCGTCTTCATCTTCAGGCACCCACTCTCGGAAGGCTCCCCAAAATTAATTAAATAATATATTTTGAAATGTCAATACAGCATCACATGAACATAATTAATCCGTTCGTATGAATATCATCAATTCGCAACAATATCAACCTAGGTACGTTGAAAGAGGCAATGGATTTACAAAAAGGAAATCTTAACGATTAACTTTATCTTTTTGTTGAAATAAAATTGTAATCTTCCTAATAACCCTCTAATCTTCCTTTAATGTTACTATTTACTCTTTATTTCCATAAAAAGTAAAAACTTTAAAGGTACTTAATTAAGCACCTAAATATACACCTATTTACCGCAAATCATAACAAATATACTTACTATATTAATATATCTTACTTCTTACAATTAAATAATCCAATAAAACTACATAAAACAGTGAAAATTAATTACAATTTATTGAAAATAAACCATAAATTATATTTCACTTAAGGATTTTAATAGCCACAATACTGAAATGTCTTCACTATTTAGTCACCACTGTTTTTTGTTGTTTCTTTTTAAATTTTATTACAAAAATTGAATTATAAATTATAATGTAACTTTTGCAAATAACGACTGTCATTTAATGCCTGTTTTTCGAAGCTCATCCAAGTTTATATATATATATACTTAAATATATAGATTTTTGGTAATAAAATAATATTGCTTTACTGTTAGTAAAATAGCGGCATTACCTTAATAGTTTTAAAAATAAAAAATAATTAATTAAAATAAATCACAGTTATGAAGATGGTCAGAAGTAAAATAAGGGTCAAATGCCAAGGGACTTAAGCCAGAACGGAAACAGGTCAAGGCATTCGGTGCGGAGGGATAAGTAAGCAGGCTCCTAACTATATAGTTATGGACCGTACACATACCCTGAACCTCATATACCTATTTTAATGAGTTGAGCACCTCACCAGGTGCTGCTAACAGTACTGTACGCCAAATCTTTACAATAGTTCAAGTCTTCATATGTGAAGCTTTTAAAAAGATGAGACTCGGAGCCGCAATGCAAGCTTTCCCTCGGACTATAAGCTCCCTGTCAGACAGAGTAAGCAAGACCCTGCGAAAGGTTAATTGGAAATTTTCATTGGATGCATTTTACTGTAAGATGGTGGTATGAAATGTTCCGAAGAAGAAAGAAAGAACGCACATCATTCTGTCATATATTATAGATTGTTAAGCTGACTATATCCAAATTAACTTCAATTATTTTCTGTGAAGATGTCATAGTAACTACAGTTTAAAAAAAAAAATAATTGAAAAAATTATTAACGGATTCGTGTTACTTCGGAGAATTTTCTATTTTCATTCTATTTTAATTCTATTTTCTATTTTCTACGTTTCAAAAATAAAGTAATTCGTAATTTACTTATTATTATAATATAAAATATCATGATGTTAAATAAATTATATATGGTGAACTTTAGAACATTTCTATCTACTGGCACCGCATTGAAGCACGAGAGTATACGATACGGATCCTTTTATACTGTTAATAGATAGTTATGTTTATGGTTTTTCTTTTCTCTTCTTTTTAGTTTAATGTAGGTACGTATATACTTTCACTAAAATTAAAAGATAATTGGTTAATAGTTTACTGTTTAATCAGATCGAGGTATCCATATCTCCTTCGGAAAATATCCAAACATATTAAGTAATTGATTGTTATAGCAATATATCAAGGAACGGATAAAATGTTTAGACCAAATTATTATGGTTTTATAAGGTAATTACAATGTTCTTGCCGAGCAACGTAGATAGGAAGACGGATAGAAGTGGGCGCCTTCCGAACCTCAGATTTTTGAGCGAGATTCCGTTTGGGCGCCACTGTTTCGGTCGCGCCACAAGAAATAATCGTACTAAGTTAAAAAGAAGAGGCCGCTTTTATTCAATAGCTTTCAATAAGTTTGGGTGTCTTGCCTGGGGGAGTAGCTACCGCCACAGATCCTTTATCTGGCATCTCCAGAATTCTATCGCGGGCCTTCCCAAGAAGATCCTCAAGAAATTCTACTTGGCCTGCCGAAGCCATGAAATGCGTTGTTTCAAGACCTCAACCAATAATTAAATGGCGTCGTTGGAGCAGGTCTATAGTAAAAAAGAGGAAGTCTTGGACATCTCCCTTATAAAGTGGCAACTATTTTAGCATCACATATATAAATGTCTTTTATAAGATAATAATTATTTGAAGCAAGCAAATTTAAATCCAAATAAGCTCTTAATATTACACACAAGAAAAACGACCCGACACAACTCAGACAAATTTTCTCATCTACGAGTTCATAATTACAGTGTTTTCCATTTAGTTTTCGATTTTTTAGGTAAATTTAATTATTATTGAACATTTTATTAAAATGTATTATAAAAATAACTTCTCCTCGGTGGGGAATCGAACCCGGCCTCCCTTCGTCCACGTTTAAATCTATTTTCTAGTAGACTCAAGATTTTTTCCGGGAAAACGGCTTTATCGTTAGATTCAAAACAATACAAAATATTTTTAAAATCAATTATGGTAATTTTTATTTATATATTTTTTTTATAATCGAATTGACTGTAAAACTAATAAATATCATTCGAAAAGGGTATTATCATAATTTGACTGCAACGGGTAAACAATTCAAATCGATGCTTATCTCTGGAACCGGTAATTGTTAGCATTTTGAATTATGACATTATTGTCATTATTAGGCATCTCTGTCCTACAGTTATCCATTCGCATGGGAGGCCGCATTAAATTATACATTCCGATATGTTTGGCAGATAAAGCTACATAGAAGAAGGCTAAAGTGGAGCCGAATCACCAATCCTAATGGTTTCAATGAGGCTTAGGTATATAAAGACGTTTCGGAGAAGGTAGGGACAAAATAAGTTATTCGATATGCAGGAACTGAAAGGCGCTATATCGCACTCTACCATCTAGTATTGTAAATAGGAAATGGAAATGGCTTAATAGAAACAATATAAGCTATAAATGAGAGGAAAAGTCTTAAAGACAAATTAACGATGAATGATAAATTATATTTTTTTCGATGTAAGTGAACACTTCATGTTAAAGACCAATTATTTAGTTTTTTCATATTTCAAATTTACTAGGGGGCTCTGCCTCCACTATAGGGGGCTTGCATTACACGTAATCCTCCGCTACAGTGCCCCCGTACTAACTAGCCACTTCATAGTTTAATTGGGGAGCTGTTCTATCTATGTTGTGTCATGGCCACCCCTTGTAGATGCTGAGTTTATGAATTAAAATAATATATGAATATATTATGGAATGGGTACATTACTGTTTTAATTTTATAAATAATAAAGTTCCACAACCCCATGCTACTGCTCTAAAATAGTATTCAGTTTTCGGTATTACGACGTGGAATACCGTATATTCCCTTATAAAATTATAACAATAGACTTCTTATTAAATTGCATCTTCATACATTTCGGAATTAAAAATGAAATGTTAGCGCTGGTCAGTTAATGGCACAAAAATATTCGCTGTATTACTTTTTACATTCCCATGCAAAGGACATGGGCGTAGCCAGGGTTGCCTTTAGGGGGGGGGGCCAATTTTTTTGGATATATATATATATATATGTGTGTGTGTGTGTGTGTGGTGTGGTGTATGTAAAACCAAAAAAGTGTTTTCCTTAAAAATTCCAAGAGTCTGACAGTACCATTATTAATATTTTCAAAATGATTTATTTTAATAAAAAAAAAACTCAATAGAACTATTAATTGTGGGGGGAAAAATTGTTTATTTGAAATAGATTTTTTTAAGGAAAACTTGCTGTTTAAATCCACTCTTAATGTAATACAGTTCACATTAAGATTTGACGGAGAGTATTTTATTTTATTTTGAAGCGACGGACGTTAGCGTTTCCTATGAGATATTGTCTGAACTATACTACATATCTAATTTTAAATTTTAAATAAATAGTAATTAATTGTTTTTTAAGAATCAAATTAGTCCAGTCAAATGGTAGTTTGTAGTGGAAAGTTCTGGTGTAATTGATTTTAGTGGTTTATTTTATGTTTTTGGGGTTGCTGAACACGAATCTGAAGTTGTCCAACTAAATTTCCCCCCGCAAATATGAGGAATCGTCAAAAACAATTTTTTTTTGTGGTTTTCCTTTTCCAGTTATAAATTGCAAAGCAATCTATTCATGCAAAAAGTGGTCCAGTAGTAAAATATAAATGAGAAAATAACCTTCAATTTATGTCTATAACATTTTTGTTTACGTCATATGGTTTTCACGGAAATAAGAGTTCAAATATCTGGAAAAACGGTAATTTATGAAAAAAAACAGTTATGCACCATGATTTAACGAGCCAATTTTCAAAGAAATCTACGTATTATTGGCTTATGATAATATACGAAAATTTTGGTTTAGAATTTGGATGGGTGTTAAAAATAATTTGGTACACAGGGGTACGGGGTACAAAAGTTAAAATATTATATACCCTTCAAGATGCATGTCGTTGGAAAGCTCTTTAAGATTACATTTATTGTTGTTATGTACACTTTTATCATATTTTTATATTAGAGGGGGGTAAAATGAAAAAAATACCAATTACCAAAATTATTGCGTTTTTTCCATTTTACCCCTCTCTCATATGAAAATATGACAAAATTGTTCATAACAACAATTACTGTACTCTTAAAGAGCTTTCCAATGACATGCATCTTGAAGGGTACATACTATTTTGTCTTTTTTACACCGTACCCCTGTGTACCAAATTATTTTTAACACTTATCCAAATTCTAAACTAAAATTTTCGTATATTATCTTAAGCCAATAATACGTAGATTTCTTTGAAAATTGGCTCGTTATATTATGGTGCATAACTTGTCTTTTTTCATAAATTACTGATTTTTCCGATATTTCAACTCCCATTTCCGTGAAAACCATATGACGTACAAAAAAATATTACAGACATAAATTGAAGGTTATTTTCTCATCTATATTTTACTACTGGACCACTTTTTGCGTGAATAGATTGCTTTACAAGTTATAAGCGGAAAACCACAAAAAAAAAATTGTTTTTGAAGATTTCTCATATTTGTGGGGGGAAATTTAGTTGGACAACCTCAGATTCGTGTTCAGCACCCCCCAAAACATCAAATAAACCACTAAAATCAATTACACCAGAACCACAGTGCACCATTTGACTGGACTAAATATTCAGAACCATACTGAGTTTTATTGCAAAACCATAACCAAATAAAAATAGTAGGGTATCTAACAGTCCAAGTCAATAAATACAGAAAAAAGTCTTCCTTGCGAAAAGTCGGGTATCTGCAATTTTTAAAATCTTATTCTACAATTGAACCCGTTTCCAAATTAATTAATATTAATTATTTGATAATTAAAAACTATTCTAATGACTGCTACTAACTATTTTAATTAAATTTAATTAATATATTAAAGTAAAACTGTAGATTAAAATAAAAACCCTTAAAACAAGAAAATATTTAATTAAAAATTTGATCTAAAAATTTTATATTGTAACCTTTCATTCAAAATAAACAATGGATAATAATAGTTGGGAAGAAATTCGTCCCACTAAAAAGTTCTGACCATGCGCAGTCGTAATTTTATGTAGTTTTTTTTTCCAAGTTCTATAGACTATAGACGACACTTTTTTACCCAGGAGGTATATGTACTTAGAGCTCCATCCCTATTTTATAGATCCTTGACCTAAACGGATTGATAACTTTACTTACTTCAATTCTTCTTCTTCATCTTCTTTTTTACGCCAAAAAAAGGCCCCGGGCCCCTGTGCCCCCCCTCCCCCCTGGGTGCGCCACTGGCTGAGAGAAGGGAAACATAATTATTGTCCAGCTTCTTTTCTTATCATAGGCATCTTGTTTATCAAACCAATGCTAACCAAACCAGTGCAGCCACGCCACAGCTGTAGTAACTAGACAACTAAAACGAGATTTACATTTTTTTTACCTGAAGACCCCCTCTAGCCATAAAATAAATTTGTATGATAATAATAATATATATATATATTATTATTATTACAATACAGAATTATTTTTACTTTTTATTTATTTATTTTTTATTTTAACCTGTATATGTATAATAATTGTATTTTTTTTAGAGAGTTGGGCCAGCCTAGGGGGGGGCCATGGCCCCCCCCTCCCCCCCCCCCCCCTGGCTACGCCCATGTGCAAGGAGTATGTATTTATACGTACATATAAAAGTTGGAATCATAAATCCTTTCTATGGATCATCAATTATTCATGTTGATACTTTCTCATAATACAGGTAGTATTTATAAAAAGAAAAATCAAGTGTATTGTGGTAGTGAGAAAATTAAATTTTGAAAAAAGAGATTTCTTCAGTATTAGTATTTCACAAAATAACCAATGTATGTGGTTTATTTTTGGTCATCTATACTGATGGTTTATATATAACAAGGTTAGCACTAGATAATAGAACAACGAAACTGAGTCTTGTTTTATTCGAAATTAAAACGTCTGCTATGGTTTTTTTTTAGTCATCTATACTGATGGTTTATTAACAGGGTTATCACTAGATAATAGAACAAGGAAACTGGGTCTAGTTTTATTCGAAATTAAAACGTCTGCTGATCAGTGTAATATTTAGCTTCCTGCTTTCTTACATCCTATCGCAGGACGAATGGTCATGACCT
Source organism: Gerris lacustris (assembly GCA_951217055.1). NCBI lineage: Eukaryota > Metazoa > Arthropoda > Insecta > Hemiptera > Gerridae > Gerris > Gerris lacustris. The sequence goes on from OX578276.1 coordinate 112,219,056, forward strand.
ACTAAACTATATATACTTGTGCTTGGCTATGCTCTATGACTTGACAATGTACTTAGCGATTTCAATACTGGTATTTTTTTACGCTTTAAACTATGCAGAAAATAAGCCTCAATATTTAACTGCATGCAAACTGCACTTCTTTAGTTTGTAAAAAAAACAGAACCCCATATAAAAACAGAAGTGTGATATTCCTTTGTCCCAAAGTACATTGCGCTAAACATCCCTTTGAATTAATAGTTATCTAGTCAGTCATTTATATTCTAAAAAAAAACATAGGGGAGTAATAATCTAAAGAAGTACCTTTAACTGGTTATTGCTGCCTCATGATATTCTTTGTTTTTCGATATTAAATGTTTAATTTGTTCTTACATTTCCGTATAATTTAATTTGATATGGATATACAGGAGACTCCAGGATATTTTTTATAGTCCATTCTCATTTCAATAAATGAATTAATTTATTCATATGTGCGCCTTGCCTTAATCAATCCCATGGGGGAAAACATTTAGGGAATTGTGAATGGACACCTTAAGATGGAGCCTTTCTGAGCCCACACCTTTCGGAGAAACTAGATTTTTAAATATCCACCGCGAGGTTTTTTTTAAAACTCACCCACTCATGTACATAAAAAAAAGGAATGATTAATATTAATAAATTATTCATATTGTTCCGTAAGTAGAGATATTGTAAGTACATATTTTTGGCCAATAAAAATTAGAAAGAAAAAATCATTTCTTTCTTTTACCATTGTGTTTTGTTTGAAAACGAGATTTATGAGATTTATATTAATGGCAGAACATTTTAAGAACTTCTCTTATTTTGACAATAAACAATCATCTCAATTGGTTCCGAACACAATTCAATTTGCAGTAACGTTATTTCCACCGCTAAAGGAAAAGGAGTTACGATTTTAAATTATTTCTTTTGCTTGATGTTTAAAGAGTCATAAAAATATTTAAAACGCTGCAAATAGATTCATTTGCATATATTTATCTTACAATTTTTTTTATATCCCTTGTATTTGAATAGTGCCGGCAGTCTAAGCAATGTCTAGTCTAACTACAACATCAAGCAAAATAAAGATAAACGAAATCAAAGTTTGCTGAGAGATTGAGTTTTTACAATGTTTTTGTAATCTGGAGAACGCCTATATTATAATCTTATAATAATAATAATTTCCAATTTTAAATATTTCTGTAGAAAAAAATATTAATAATATGTGTGTATGTTATTTTGATCCAAAATAAGATTTCACCTTCTAATAAAAATAATTTAGTTATCACTTCTTGATAACGTTATTATAATTTCGTTTCTTTTTTCAAGCAATGTTAATCTGGAACATATGTCTGGGCATAGGCCTGCATGTGGTTTGACCATTTGGTCCCTGCCCTTATTTCTTAAAAATTGGTTCAGTACTTGTGAAGATATAGGAGTTCATTAAAAGGGTTTGTGAAGATGGGAAAGAGGAACTAATAAGCTCAGAAGAATTCCTTGATCAATTTTTTTTACATCTGATCTCTTTCTTCTCTTCGTTCTTTATCCTGTCTTTCTTCTTCACTCCTAACTTTTCTTCATTGCGTCAATTGCTCTCGTTCCATTCATTTTTAGTTTGGGCTCAATAAACAAAACACGCATCATTTACTTTTCCTTAGAATCAATCAAATCTTGCAACTGAATTTTAAAGCCGTTATCCTAAACCGATTAAATTGGAATTTTGCATACACGTTTCGTTTGGATGACAATGCATGGTTAGCTAAGTAACGCTATTTTAAATCCAATAAGGCGGACAGCCCAAGATGGTGGACTAGTTATTTTTTAAGCAAGCCCATGCGCCATGACATGGGTATTGGGTATCAAATGAAAGGGTTTGCTGAGAAGAATATGAATAATAGCTTGTTTTTAAAAATATATTTTTACTATTTTTTTTATCCACTAACACAGTGGTTTTATATATGACATTTATTTTGATTATACGTTTAAAGGTGAAATTATTTTTATGACGCATATATTATAATACCACTGAGTTCATTACGTCTTTAAAGATACAATCTTATAAACATAAATAAATATATAAATAAAACTATTACTGAACAATATAAAACATTTTATTGTTGGATAATATACTGGTATGAATAAAAATAAAAGGCAATCAATAGCCCTAACATTAATCCTTATAAACATATTATATTTTAAAAATACGATGACAAGATTGACAGAATCAAATATCTACCTGATATTTTACTATTTATTATTGAATAAAAATTGAATTGAATTAATGCATGAATTATATAGGCTTTATAGAGAGGGGAGTCTGAAAGTTGTATTATGTTGTAGTCAGTGTCAGTAGATACAGAGGACAGACAGTTAGTAAAATGAAATATGATTAAAGTACCATATCTGAATATAAAGGGCAGGAAATCCATTGTTCCACAGCGTGACAAGTTTGGGAGTGGCCGACATATTGCAGCATTGCACCTACATTTCATTACTACCTGTTATCCCTCGCTCCATAATCTATACACCTACTAAATCATTAATAGTTTAAACTTTTTAGCGCTCATCATTTTATTTATATGATTTGTAGATCTACACTAGTCTAATTTAATTAAATATATTTAAAAATGGTTCAACCTGTGTTTGCTTTTATTTCGATTTTTACCATAATAATCTATATTTTGTCCCGGGAATGCATAAATGGACTTCAAAATAGAATTTTTTAATCAAAATCTTCGAAACCGTTTGAAAGATTAATTTTTTCATGAGTTGTTTGGGGGAAGCGCCGCTAAATTTAGAGCTGAATAAAATATATTTACATATTCGTATTCGGCCCGACTACACTGAGAGAAAAAACATGTAAAAAAAGCAGGATTTTTAAAGATTATACGCGTACTTTCCTGCGATATCAGCCTCAGGATGACGGTCGTTCTTTTTTCCATTTTAGAGAATGGCTTTTTCATTCATACATTTTTCCAACCTAAGCTCAGGGGAAGAAGCAATGCCGTACTGTCTTTATGCAATTAAAGCTTATGCTGGATTTACTTTAGGCCATATCCTTCCCCCTGTTCTTTTGCTAGGAGTCTCGCACTGCTTCTTGCCAATCCTATTAGGATATATTCCCATTCCGTCACGGCTTTTTTACAATACCCCCTATTTTTTTTACTAGTAGACTCACTGCTTCTTGCCAGTCCCATTAGGATATATTCCCATGCCGTCACGGATTTGTACAGTACCCTCCTGTTTATTTGATAGTATCCTCACTGCTTCTTGCCAGTCCCATTAGGATATATTCCCATGCCATCCCGGCTTTTTTTACAGTACCCTACTGATTATTTGCATGTAGACTCATTGCTTCTTGCCAGTCCCATTAGGATATATTCCCATGCCATCCCGGCTTTTTTTACAGTACCCTCCTGTTTATTTGATAGTAGCCTCACTGCTTCTTGCCAGTCCCATTAGGAAATATTCCCATGCCGTCCCGGCTTTTTTACAGTAACCCCCTGTTTTATTGCAACTAGTCTCACTGCTTCTTGCCAGTCCCATTAGGATATATTCCCATGCCGTCCCGGCTGTTTTACAGTAACCCCCTGTTTTATTGCAACTAGTCTCACTGCTTCTTGCCAGTCCCATTAGGATATATTCCCATGCCATCCAGGCTTTTTTTTACAGTACCCTCCTGTTTATTTGATAGTAGCCTCACTGCTTCTTGCCTGTCCCATTAGGGTATATTCCCACGCCGTCACGGCTTATTCCCAGGTACTCCTTCCTTGGTTTTGCCAATGCTATACTGGCTAAATGTATGAACATCTAAATCAGTAATTTAGATTGGTGTAAGACAGGTTGTCTTTCACCAATCTGAAGTGGCGTAAGTAACATTAGAATGTATACATCTAGCCAATGTGCATAGCTAGATTATGATTAGGTAATGAACAATGCAAGCAAAAAAAAAAAAAATACATTAAATATTTTCTATATTAAATCATTTGTGTACAAAAAACTTACTGCTAAGTATACAAATTATATTTATTGTTTTGTTATACATGATATGGTTCTGTATCAAAATCTATTAACAAATTAAGGCCTAATGTATTAAAAAACAGATTTTAAAATTAATATTACATTAACATTGTTTTGTTTTATGATATGTAGTCCAGTCAAATGGTGCACAAAAAGGGCTCGAAGTGGAAAGTTCTGGTGTAATTGTTTTTAGTGGTTTATGTTATGTTTTTTTGTGGTGCTCAACACGAATCTGAAGTTGTCCAACAAAATTTCCCCCGGCAAATATGAGAAATCATCAAAAAAGAATATGTATTAGTGGTTATATCTTGCAAAGCAATCTATTCACACAAAAAGTGGTCCAGTAGTAAAATAAAAAAGAGAAAATAACTTTCAATTTATGTCTTCAACATTTTTTTGTACGTTATATGGTTTTCACGCAATTGGGAGTTGAAATATCGGTAATTTTTGAAAAAAGACCAGTCATCCACCATGACTTAATGAGCGAATTTTCAAAAAAATCGACGTATTATTGGCTTATGATTATATACGAAAATTTTGTTTTAAAATTTGGATAGGTGAAAAAAAAATTGGTACACAGGGGTATGGGGTACAAAAGTCAAAATAGTATATACCCTTCAAGATGCATGTCGTTGGAAAGCTCTTTAAGAGTACAGTAATTGTTGTTATGTACACTTTTGTCATATTTTCATATAAGGGGGGGGGGGGATAAAGTGGAAAAAACATGTTTTTATGCTATTTTTATGTGTTATTTGTTTTACCTCCCTCTTATATGAAGATATGACAAAAGTGTACAAAACAACAATTACTGTACTCTTAAAGAGCTTTCCAGCGGCATGCATCTTGAAGGGTATATACTATTTTGACTTTTGTACCCCGTACCCTATATACAATTTTTTTTTTCACCTATCCAAATTTTAAATCAAAATTTTCGTATATTATCATAAGCCAATAATACGTAGATTTCATTAAAGTCATGGTGCATGACTGGACTTTTTTCAAAAATTCCCGATATTTCAACTCCCATTTGCGTGAAAACCATATGACGTACAAAAAAATGTTAAAGACATAAATTGAAGGTTATTTTTTCTTTTTTATTTTACTACTGAACCACTTTTTGCGTGAATAGATTGCTTTGCAAGTTATAAGCTGAAAACCACAAATAAATATTATTTTTTGATGATTTCTCATATTTACCGGGGGAAATTTTGTTGGACAAATTCAGATTCGTGTTCAGCACCCCAAGAAACATCAAATAAACCACTAAAATCAATTACACCAGAACTTTCCTCTTCAAACTACCATTTGACTGGACTAATGGTTCTTAAACAAAAACTATTAAAAAATTAAAGCATAAAGTATAAAATAAAAAATGAATATTGTCTATATTTACATTAATAGTAATAATACAATTTATTGTTTTGTTTTATGATATTGTTCATTGTCGAAAACTATTTACAAATTAAGGCCTAATGAATGAAAAAAAATAATATTTTAAAATTAATATTGTCTATATTAAACTTTTTTTATAAATAAAACTTCTTGTTAAGTACAAATTACTACTAACAATGTTTTGTTTTATGATATGGTTCTTTAACAAAAACTATTAAAAAATTAAAGCATAAAGTATAAAATAAATAAAAAATTAATATAGTCTATATTTACATTAATTGTAATAATAAAATTTATTGTTTTGTTTTATGATATGGTTCATTATCAAAAACTATTAGCAAATTAAGGCCTAATGAATGAAAAAAAAAAAAAAAAAAAAAAAAAATGACATTATTTTAAAATTAATATTGTCTATATTAAAAAAATTTTTGTACATAAAACTTCTTGCTAAGTACAAATTACATCAAACATTGTTTTGTTTAATGATATGGTTCTTTATCAAAACTATGAAAAAATTAAAGCATAAAGTATAAAATAAAAAAAAAATAAAAAATTAATATAGTCTATATTTACATTAATTGTAATAATAAAATTTATTGTTTTGTTTTATGATATGGTTCATTATCAAAAACTTTTAACTAATTAAGGCCTAATAAATGAAAAAAACAAAAATTAATATTGTCTATATTAAAAATTTTTGTGTACTTAAAACTTACTGATAAGTACAAATTACATTTATTGTAGTAATGAAATTTATTAGTCCACATAATATTATAAGTCCGCATTGCTTTTATGTGCAATATTTCACCTCCTCTTGAGGCATCTTCAAGCCTTTAATTTTGTTTTCTCGTTTTATTAATAATTTGCTAATCCTATCGATTTCTATTTAAAAACAGGTCTCCTGCAAGCTGTGTATATCCACATTGTCATTAATTTATTATTAATATGCGTCAAAAAAACTCTTTAATTAATCATTTTCTCGTTAAGAAAACATGTTATTTGCAAAGATAAGAGCTCTTATCAATAAAAAGTTTGCAAATAACATGTTTTCTTAACGAGAAAATGATTAATTAAATAGTTTTCAGTTTTTTTTAAGCATATTAATAATAAATTAATGACAATGTGGATATACACAGCTTGCAGGAGACCTGTTTTTAAATAGAAATCAATAGAATTAGCAAATTATTAATTAAACGAGAAAACAAAATTAAAGGCCTGAAGATGCCCCAAGAGGAGGTGAAATATGGCACATAAAAGCAATGCGGACTTCTTTATTAAATACCCTATAGACCTTGTACAAAAAAATGTAAAGATTTTAAAATAAAGGGTAAAGGACTAGGATGATGTATATATTTAATATTATTCTTTTCAACATCAAAATGACTAATAGCATTAAAGTTCTTCAATAATTACTTGAATACACTTAGAATTAATTTACATTTAATATTAATTTTAAAATTTTAAGAGTAAGGGTAAGTGAAGTAATCAGGTAACTCTTGACAATGCAGTCATACATTTTCATAGTAACTATTTACAAACATGTTGACAGGATGTACATATTTGAGTAAAAAGAGCATTAGTTACACAACAGTCCTATATATGTAAAAACTACTAATTACACCAAGCTTTGATTTATGTCATAATTGTAACTTTTAATGAAATAATGACATACATTTTATTAGGCATTATTTTAAATTTTAATCTGAAGATTGGTCAATTCTTAGTGTAATTTGTATTTTTTAAATATATAAGACTGTTGAGTAACTAATTTGCTCTAGAAGTCGGTTCTAGAAGTAATAAGTTTTTATAATTGAGTAAACTTTGAATCATTACTCAATCAACAGGATGACGCAAAGTAACATACATTGCAGAATCTGACATCACTGTCAACGTATTGGGAAAGGAATTAAGTAATTCATTAAATCTGAACCAAGAAACTGCATCAGTTATTTCTACCTCATAAGCATAAACATGTTCATTAAAACACATTGTTTCGTAGTAATGTAAAAGTAAATAAATTTCTCCACTAGTCGTAGTGACTATGTCCTCGACAGATGCGAATACAGGTAAGAATACCTGCTCACAAATGTCTACAGTTACAACAGAGGACTTAATAATTTTAGTGCCCGCAGTTTTTATCCAGTTTACAGAATGATACTTATCATTAGTCATGTCAATTTCAAACTGAGAAGTAATTGCAGCAATTACTTCTTGGTTTAAATCATATTTTTTACTAAAAATAAAACGTGAGCATTGGACATCTCTCACCAGCAAATCATTTAATATTAATTGGTTTTTAATTGCTATAGTTTTACAAATGTTAATTCTTGTGCTAGTGGAGTTAGCTATTAATTTTGATATTCTGTGACGGCCCTCGAACCGCATGGTCCATATTTGAGTCAATGGTCCAAACCTGGCCAACATTTGTGGGTAATGTGTCAAAAAATGAAATTTAGGTTTAAGTGTAGATTTGGTTAATGCAATATAAAGATCATTGAACTCTGATATAGTATGTGCAAATTGATTGGTGGTATCCGGAAAAACTCTCGAGTTCATCAGGCGATCAGTGATTTTACGCATAAGTAGGAAAAGAGCCCATACTCTATCACCTTCAGGGACATAATAGCCTAAAATTAGGCCAACATATCTGACCAGTGTGAGCATTTCGGATGCTGACGTTTTAATCGTAACAGTTTTACCGTCTAACTTGATACAGTTGCTTGGTTTGGACGAAGAGTCAGGACCATAGTCGAAAGAGACCAGCCTGGCTTTTAAAGTTTCTACATCTATCGCAGCGACATCCCTCACAAAATGATTTACAATAAAATTCATAACATACCTACAGCAACCTTCTAACCAATCGTGTAAAACGTCAGTCGCTACATGCTCGAATAAATTAAAACCTTTTATGGAAAGCAAAACACAACTTTCCTTGATTCCAGTTTTTGAAACATCATTTAATAGCAACTGTTCTTTATAACTTTTTAAATTTCTAAGCAAGGATTCCTTTTCTGTGCTAAGAACGTGCAATTGACTTTTACTTACATTGCATATTCGACAACAATATTGAGCTACAAAACTTTCTACGAACCCTAGTATACCATTCAAACCTAGGTTGTCACCCGAAATAGAGCAGACTACGAACTTAAGTGTCCCTGAGAACACCTCGGTATTTATTGCTACACCATTGGCTCTTAAAAAGTTTAACTCTTCAATGATTTGTTTGAACATTAGAGCATTCCCAAACTCAAGTCTGTCTGAAGAATGGAAAAGGGCTAATAAAAAAATGTAACTAAGTTTAGAAGTGTAGTGAGGTGGAAGGGATGGAAGCGAGGTGTAGACACCACAAAGCTTGTGTATGCCAGCATGAGAACCGAGGGGATTACCGATTTCAAAATCATCACAGTAAAGAATTATTGGAAGGATCAATTCATTAGGCTCCCCACGAGCAATGCCGCATACAGTTTTTTTCCAAGAAGACGCCTCCATAACATTTGTTACAGCAATATAAGGGTCTTCAATTACAGACAGTGTGGCCAAGTGCCGCAATGTATCAGTCATAACATCGACTTTACTGAAAAATTTTTGGAGCACATCCCTGAGAGGGATGACTTGCATGGTGCAAGGCATTCTTTTTAAAGTACCCCCCTCACTGGCATGCCTGTACTCATTCCTATACCCAATAACTATTTCTTGAGGGCGAATGAACATCCCTGTGGATTCTAAATTTTTAAAACGGAGGTGTTCGGTTCGATATTTCTTTATTATATCGGAACTAATGAAAGATTGAAGGGATCTATTCCTCTCTACCTCGTCTAAGTTGCACAGCTGTAATATTTCTTGTTTAATACCTTCTTTCAAAGGATCAGACAATAGGTCTCCTAACCCGTCCACTACTAACTGGACCACATTTCGAGGTACCAAAGGGTGGCTATATAGTTTTGATATGAATGCATTGAGGCTAGCATTAATAACATTTTTTAAACTACTACTTTTCTCACCATGTGATGTGGTGGCTACACTTGGCATAGGAGTATCCTCACTTTGAGAGGTATTAGGCTCTTCAGAGGCTGCAACAGACGGTGTCAACTCGGTAATTGAAGGAACAGGTATTTCATTTTTTTCAGAAGGACAGACAGACTGAGTTACTTGATTAAGAGTTACTTGAGTACTTTGATTAAGGTGAATCTTAAGGATGTGCTGTTTGAGACTACGTGCTGTGGAGAAATTACGGGTACATTTGTCATTTCCGCACTCAAATTTGGGATTAAAATTGTCAACCAACTTACAGATACTATTTTGATGAAAGGTCAATTCAGAGGGGAATTGGAATGGCTTTTTACAACCGTAACACCGAAGCATGACTGGTTAGAAGGTTGAATGTTATAATGTAAAATAAGTTTTTTAACTTACAAAGAGTCGAAATGGTGTAGAGCTATTCGGACGGTCTGGGTGAGCCTGTCGTGCTTTGTGGTTATGTTGTAAATGCCTTGTTGGATCAACAGCCACAATGCCTCACTTTCAAAAGGGTATTCCAGGCCAGTGGTCATGAAGATCTTAAATGCGACGTCCACTGCTTCTAAGAGAGACGTGAATTTGTAGGTAGTACTGTCAACAGTGACAAATACACAGGAAAAGTTTAATTTGTCGTCGCCTACTGCAATAACCCACGGCTGAAACGGGAGGTTGTAATTCTTCAGCTTACTCCTCCGTGCGGCTACAGTCTCGTCCAAATGGTCTTCTCTTGGTATTATTTTTATAAAACTTTCCTGCACCTCACTTCGCGATGGACGCCAACCACTACCCTTTTGTCTAGTGCCTGTAGAAAGGGACAGCAACGACTGAAGACAGAAGAGGAGCACCTGTGAGGTAAGTTCATCAGCTGAATCCTCACTGTCAACTGTTAAAAAAAGAGAGAAGAAAAATTATAATTAAACAAGCAGAAAAAATTTCGCAGCAAATCAACAAAGATAAATAGTAACTAACAAGTAGCAATTACAACATATTAATGGCATAGGTGAATGAATAAGTCTATCAGTCAGTAATTAATTAAAACATATTGATGACATGGGTAATAATTAAACATTTTAGCCCAAGCAATCAATATATAAGTTAAACAATAAGTTGGCAAGTGAAAATTGTGCATTGTGAAGATCCTACTGCCATTAATAACTAAGACAATTCATCTAAGAAACGTAAAAGGAGTTGTTTCCATTACATATCTATCTGATGTGATATATAAAAAAAATTTGCAGACAACTTTTCAGGAGCGGTAATACATAAAAGTGTAGTGCTAAATAAATTTTTCATTTACCTGTTAGTAAAGACAGATAGGGGTCTATGTGAGGCCTTAATTCTTTCCTCTTTGCCTTCTCTTTAAATGTAGCTAGTAGTGACGTGTGGAGGGCAGCCAACTTCAGATAAAGGCACCTCTCTTTGCCCGGGTACTCCCTATTGAAGTCTGCTAACAACTGAAACACATTAAAACAACAGTATTCAATTAAAGGCTCAGGACTAAAACCAGAAAAAAATATATATATATAAATATATATAAACAGGGTGGCCACGATAAACTGACTCACCCTGTTATCTCTTTCATTTTTGAAGGTAGAGAAAAAATTTAAATGGTAACTCACCATTCGCGTAATTTTATAATATGATTTTCAAAAATATTTTTATCTCATAGTTTCGGCGTTATCTCTCTCAACTTTGAAATCTTAAATGGTAACATAAATTTTTTAATTTTTTTTCTAAAATTATATTACCTTTGAAGAAAAATGAGCCTTGAATCAACAAAATCGGTTGAGAATTGACAGAGATATTCTGTTTTCAATATAACAAAAATGCTATCTTAATCTAAAAAAAATAAAAAAATCTTAATTCTGTTTATTTCACTTTGCTTTTCACTTATTAACGTTTGTTGAATGCATTTAGTGATCAACCTTTTTTTCCATTCCATTCAGGACAACATGGTTAGTATGACCTCTTTTGATCAGTGTTCCGACAATTTTCCATTTCTCTACAGTTTAAGGAAGGAATGGAAAAAAGGTTTGACTTTTGATCAGTAAATGCATTCAACTAACCAAAATAAGTGAAATAAACATAATTAAGATTATTTCATTTAATTTGCGATTTTTTTGTTGAGAGTATTTTACATTCTAAAATAGCATTTTTGTTATATTGAAAACTGAATATCTTTGTCAATTCTCAACCGATTTTGTTGATTCAACGCTCATTTATCTTCTAAAGCAATCTAATTTAAGAAAAAAATATACAAAATATAGGTTACCATTTAAGATTACAAAGTTGAGAGAGATACCGCCGAAACTATGAGATAAAATTTTTGGAAATCATATTATAAAACTACGCGAAAATCCAAGGTGAGTTACCATTTACAATTTTCTCTATCTTCAAAAATAAAAGAGATAACAGGGTGAGCCAGTTTATCGTGGCCACCCTGTATATATAGGCACTTCTTTAGATTTTTACTCCCCTTATAAAAACCAAAGTGTGATATTCCTATTGTCCCAAAGTACATTGGACTAAACATCACTTTGTAATAATACTTATTTGTCCGTCATTTATATTTTAAAAAAATCATAGGGGAGTAAAAATCTACAGAAGTACAGTATGCATAAAAGCATTAGGTACTATGCTTACCAGTCTATAACCATTAGGCGATTGAATCGCAGGGTACAGTTTAAAATACTCGTAAACCGCCAGTCCAGTTTTCAACTGCTTTTTCCTGGCCTCATAGCTAGTTTGCCAATTTTCTTCTACCAAGTGCCAGGGCTGCACTGATGACTTCAACAGTTGCAGGGCTTCTTCTTCTATCTGGTTCGTCTTGTATTCTTGCTCTTCCACTAGATGTGAATTGGGGGTTGTTGGCCCTGATTGACGAGGGGTTCTATTAGAGGGTGGCAAAGTACCTTTTCTTCGCTCCTTTCGCTTAAAATAATTATACGCCTCTTGAAAGGATCCAGAGGCGTTCCTTTTCGCCTGGAAATTCTGTGCCTTTATGTAGGCGCTATAGTAGAGCGTGTGGTCCTCGACCGGGAATAAGGTAAGGACTTCCTGTACCCAGCGGGTGAACTCCCCGCTGCTTATTAATCTGGCTGGGTCTGGATCCAAGACGCTGTTTATTACTTGTTTGGCAATTTCTCTTCTGTGCCCGTCAGGGAGCCTTTTATCGTGACCCCTTAATGCCAGTATGTCTCTGCCTGTACGCGACGATTTCAGCACTTGATACACCTGTAACACCCAGACAAACAAGAGAAATTAATTAAGTGTAGGCAAATAAGTAATAGTTACTATTATTTATTAGAAATTCAATTTTTATAAGTTTTTGGTAATATTCATACTACTGAACGTTTAAAAATTATAATTACTATTTACAAAGGGAGACAGACAGAGAAAAATATACTTCAGCGCCGGGACTCCCCCTCATTTCCAGTGTACTGGAGCTCTAACCAATTAAGCTACACTGAAGAATAATTTCCTCTGACGATATCAATACCTAATCCCAAATTAAGCTTTCAAATTTTTCTACAAGTCTTAGAAGTCAACAAACGACAATAGAACTAGACCGAGAAATACACTTGTAATTTGGAATTAGGTATCGATATCGTCAGAGGAAATTATTCTTCAGTATAGCTTAAATGGTTAGAGCTCCCGCACACTGGAAATGAGGGGGAGGTCTGTGGTTCGAGTCCCGGCGCTGAAGTATATTTTTCTCTGTCTGTCTCCCTTTGTAAATAGTATTATTTATTAGTAGGAAAATAGTATGATATTCAATTTTCACACTAATGGACAACTTGTTTCAAGGGAAAAAATAAACTTTACATTAATTCATTACACCAAGTTAATCCTAGGAGTAATGCTGAGAAAACGTTGGGGCAATGTTGGGTTTAATTATAACCGACATGTATAACATAAAATGTTGTCAAAAGTCAAAACAGATTTGAAATAAGAGAAATTAAATTTTAACAGTCACATTTTAAAGTCAGTCTAATCTCTGCCCAAAATGTAAAAAAATCTCAGATTAACAAGTACAAGTATTGTGAAAAATTGTACTCAATGACAACCTGAACTTAAACAATAAACAAAGTCAAACACTTACATAATTGTTGTCTAATGGGTCTGGTTTTGGCGAGGGCGGGCTGGACAGCGGGGAAGAACAAATGTTGGTATCCAATGATTGTCGGGATCGCTTTAGAGGTGCCAAGGGCATTACACTTTTCTCCGGGATATGAGTTTGTAAATTTGAATAAATTATGTCATTATTATTATTGTCATTTAAAGTAGAGTCTGATGCAACAAAATTACTGGTGTAACTTTCGTTTAAAGCCTCTAATGCCCGGAACCCGAAATCATCCCTGTCATCATTAACCGGCTCAGTAGGAGTTGCTGATGTCGTCGCACCCTGCAACATTATTGAAATCAAGTATTAACAAATTATAATAAGCAAACAATAAACAATCGAGGGAAAGCTAAGTAGGGAAGAAATATATTTAGATATCAATAAATAATGTAAAAGCAATAACATAACAATAAAAAATAATCAAAGAATTTAAATATACCAAAATTATAACATATTAAACATTATTAATTACAACATATTAAAAAATAACACATTTTTGTTCTATTCTTTTGATTTTTTAAGTTTATGTACTTAGTAAGTTGTAAAAATTCTTTGTTACAATTTCGGTATATTTATATTACAAATTAACTCCATGTCGGATTTAAACTTAAATCCAGCTATTAATAATCTTTAATGAACTAATACTTTTAGCTAAAAGTGAAAAATTGCCTCTGTTTTAACGATTCTTTTCCTTTTTCCTATTATGGGTAAAAAAAAAAAAATTCACTTTGTAACTTCGTACTGACAAAACATTATTTAGTGGTTTATATTTTTGTTACTATTCCGATGATAAACAAAACAGCGTTAATTGTAGAATACGAATATGGAATAAGAAAAAAACAAAAAAACATTTACTTACAGGAAATCTATTTTCAATAGCGTGGTCTTGGTCGAGTTTCCACGGTTCCCAGTTTTTCATAAATGTCAACCTTGGCCCAACTTTCGGAATTAAGCACGCTAGCAAATCTGGAGTTAAAGACTTGAGAGTGTGGAAGTTCACTTCGTTATCTGCACTTAAAAAAAAAAAAAAGATACTGAATACATTTAACTAGTGAAATAATGGGCTGGGAGGCACTAGGAGCTATGTATTAAACTTATTACAAATTCACAACAAGGTGAATCCTTGTTCGGGTAAAAAATAATAATAATTTACATTAGTTTCCTTCTAGGCCAGTGGTTCTTAACCGGGGGGGGGGGGGGGCGCGGCCCCCCAGGGGTTCTTGGAAGGTATTTAGGTACAATATGTATTATATTAGGAGATTTTATGGGGGCCGTGGTTACCAAAAGGTTAAGAACCACTGTTCTAGGCAACGTATGTATACTACTACTAGAAATGTATACTACTTTAAGACTAACTATACGTAATATTTACGTGGTGACTTAATGAAAAATAATTGTCAATCCTCACTAACGCATCGGGTAAAACTGAATTGAGTCTGTAATCGGGAAGGTATAGACGAAGCACTGCTAGAGGGTGGAGATTGTGTGGTTTACAGTTTTTCTGTGATTCACATTTAACTAAAACTGTACGTAATTTGGCTGAACTGAACGAGATGATACGGTCGAGAATCGCTTGGCGGCACAACTTTGCTTAATTTATACACTTGAGAGATTATATCCCTTTGTCAAACAGTACATTTGTATGATTTAAACATTTGAGAAATTATATATGTATGATTTGTTCATAGGAGGGTTTATATCCCTTTGTCAAAAAAATACGTTAAGAGTCAAAATACGTTAGAGTCCGCCATCTTTTCTATAAACCGTATCATATTGTTCAGTTTTACCCGTAATTTATACGTACATTTAGCTTTCTAAGGTTATGAGTAGAATTATTTCTATTATACTCCCTCTCTCCAAGAAGTCTCCTCGCGTGTATGCATGTAAATGTACCTTATACGGTACTTCCTTACATTGCAAATCTTAAATTTAAATTAAAATTAGGTATTTATTTAATTTGTCTAAATATTAAATTATTTTCATAACCGTTGATTTATTTTATAATTAAATTTAACTTAATTAACATGTTACATAAGAGGCTTCTTGAAGTTAATAAAGATAGAATAAATTATTAAATGAACAAGCAGAAAATAAAAGTTGTACTTACCAATAAATACTTGGACGTATTCTTGAAGGCCCCATGAAATTAATAACCTAGAGACGTATGCATCTCCACAACTTGCATCGCTACTCGATGTCATGTTGTACATTTTTAACACTCACTTTTTCAATATATAACGATAGTATTATGAACAACTCAATTTGAAAAAAATATAAAAAAAAGACTGAAAAACTTTCATAGATAATTATAGAAGAGAGAGATGTACACTTCGCCACAGCTACACCGGTATTGTTGTAAGATTAAGATGGCGAGGGCAAGGGTACTGTGTAGAGGGTACTGAGAGGTGAGGGAAAAAAGCTTGGAAACCTCCCCACCCTCGAAAAAAAGGCTAGTACAAACTGTTCTAACCCCCTTCTCTCGCGTGATTGTACCCTTCGACTCCTGCTTCAAAAACGTGATTATGTTTTTTCCTTGTATTCAGGTACAAAACCGCGATGAAATACAAAACAGACATGACACTTGTTAGGGTTGTACTTTTCACAATAGACCTGCTATTTTAACAGAAACAACTTTCTTCTTAACACTAAATACTTTTTATACAAGAATTTTACCTGGTACCCGGGCTTCTTTTCAGACATCACAACTTCTTTAAACAACTTAACCGGATATATTACAAATAATGCAAGGAAATACTGGCATCAATGCGTCCCCAAGCTACACGAGGAATCTACGTTTTGCTGTGTGTGGGCACTTAAAAAGCGAAATACACTAATTTTCAAGGGCCCCTTCTGAACTTAAAACGAAATTTAAAAATAAAAAGACGGAGGTTTCTTGTAAATTTAATTCTGCACAAGTTAATCCCAATTTGTACACTCTACGACGATTATTGACGGCACAATGTAGGAAATAAAATTTTAAGATCTTAATATATTTTCACCACATTGAGCCTTACTTATTAGCCATGTGAAGTAAAAATTGGTTTCAAACTGTACAGAATTAAATGTGTAAGAGACCTGAAGTGTTAGATTTTTGTCATTTTGCTTAGAACCAATTATTTTTACATGTTAGTTGCTTCTTAACCGTTATTATTGGAACGAAGTTCCTTATGGCACGTTCTGGAGCCCGGGAGTGAATCCAAAAAAAAAGACCAAAATCACCGTCACATAAATAACCGTCACAAAATCACCGTCACGCAAAAACCGTCACGAAATCTACCGATGACGATAAATTGAGTAAAAGATCACTGAGTTAGTTGAAATTTGGTACAAATGTTCATTTTACCAATGCCCAGGCTGAGTTCGTTGAAAAATGTTATCCGCCCAAGCGTTCACGCGCCACGCTCGCGTGAACGTAAGCTTCAAAAAGACGGGAAAAAATGTTATTATGGAAGCCTGTTACTTGACTTGTTTATTTTGTTATATGTCAAAATGTCACTTGTTTTTGTAAACATCGAAAATATAATCACGGTCTTATTAAAAGTAAAATTGATCTGTGCTCACGCTTATTTCAATATATTAGGTATATTATTATAATACTGCGTATTTAATGCAAGAAAAAATTCTAACTTCATCTATTTAATAAAATATTTTAACTTCATCTAGACCAAAACCTTTTTTAATTTTTTTTTTTTAGTGAAACGAACACCGACACTATTATGAAGTGATATAGATCGCTAAATTTATTAAAGTGGACCCAAACGTTTAAAGCAAAGAAAACAACGTTCTTACCGATATCTAACGTTCTAACGTATAACGATTTTTATAAAACTTTTTACACATTGTCTAAAGTACAGTTGAAACAGGCATGAAACATTTCAACCGGATTCAAGCAGAAGCTTTAGAGTAGGGAAGAGATATATTTAATAATATTTTAAATTAATAGGCCGGGTAGGTAGAAAACAGTCGTATTTCAATCCAACATTCCTTTAACAAACATACTCCTTAACTATAAACTCATCATGATCAACTTTTTTCTTATATTCAATATATATTTATGGTAAGACGCTTGCTTTAATTATACAAATAATGATTTTCTTTTAATTTTACCTTAACTCTGCTAGGTACAAACAGTTCGTTACTTTTAATTTTGTCTCTTTTCTAACTCCGCCATGTATAAGTAGTTAGCAATGTGTACGTACTTAGCAGTGTTATTTTATAATTTATATTTAATGAAAAATGTAAGGAACTTCGTTCCTACCGGGTGTCCCGCGACACCACACGTATTTTTTTCATATGGTGAAGAATCAAGTTTGCAAGTGACAAAAACTTTTATATCTTTCATATACTTTCTTTAAATCCAATCACATTTCCACTTTTTAAATGTACAGATTAGAAAGAAAGTATTCCCAGTGGACTTAAATATGCTATCACTTGAATTCTTGAGAAGAAGAACTTGGTATCATTTCCATACTTAATTTGTAAGTACAAACTTTATGAGTTTGTTTGTCAAGCCCTTCTTTTTGTTAAGTCGAAGGAATTGAAGAAATAAGATCCTAAAATCACAATGTAGAGCACATTTTTCCTTAAAACGTAAAAGAGTGTCCCTTTTATCGTTTCATTTTAATTTGATGTTTGTTATTATTATTATTGTTACTTTGTTCTTGATTCAATTGTATTTTGTTTGAAATTTTACCAGGTTCTAGAGGCGTTTCCAATAACTTTTGTTAATAGAAACGCCACAAAAAATACGCCTTACAAATTTAAAATTACAGTAAAAATATCATAACAAATCTATCTTTATATGTGTACTAAATTATGACACGTTATAGGAACAATATTCCTATAAGTTACTGTGGTTATATAAGACAAATATGGTAATTCACATTATACAAATAATCAGATTTACTATAGCGACCGTTGCTTATTAGGAAACGCTCATTCTAAGGAAAAGAAAATAATTATAAAAATAGTCTGCCAATTAGTGTGGCAGCTTCGTCGTATTCTACAACGTACTTAAATAATGTTTTATGCTTTTACAACCTTAAATTAAACTAGGCATCGCGTGGCTCTATCATTGAAGCGAGCGTATAGTGATAAATATGTATTGAATATTGAAAAAATAGATAATCATGAATCATGATGAGTTGATAGATAATGGGTATAGTAGTAGTACAGCGGCTAGTAGTAAGGGAACCACCCTACATTCTTACTATTCCTCTAACCACACTCCTTTTCAATTATTATAAAATGTATCTCTTTGCTACAAAAAAACTACTGCATGTATAAAATTGAAATTTTGCATGCCTGTTCCAATTGTGCATTAGATGGTGTATATGAAGTTTTATTAAAATCGTTACGTTAGAACGTAAGATATCGGTAAAAAGGTTGTTTTATCTATTTTAAACGTTTAGGTCCGCTTTAACAGTTTTAGCGATCTTTATTAATTCATAGCGGTGTCGCTGTTGGTTTTACTAAAAAATGTTATTTCAAAAAAATGTTCGTCTCATCGAATAAGTGATGATAGAATTTTTTCCCGTCCTGAAATTCCAATTTTAAATTTGAAGCTCACGTTTACGCGAGCATTGCGCACGAACTCTTGGACGGATCACGCTGTCCAACGAACTTAGCCTGAGTATTAGTAAAAGGAACATGTATACCAAATTTCAACTAAATCGGTCAACTTTTACTCAAGTTATCGTCGGACACGTAAACGTTACTCACAGACAGACAGACAGACAGACAGACAAGATGCATATTTCGTTGAATGTAAGAAGCTCGCTTACGCTCGCTTCAATTAAAACCTTTGTTATAAATCTGGGGCTATCTGCGGGCCACTTCCGACTAACCACCCAAATATCATTCAAATCAGAAGAGTAGTTTTGAAGATATAGGTGTAAATAAATTTATATGTTTGTGCGTATGTGGACGAGAAACAAATGAGAGCTGGAGGTTGAAACCTATATTGGACCAGGACCCACAATGGACCAGTTATGACTTACTATCCAAATTTCATTTTAATCGGACGAGTAGTTTTTAAGATATGGCAGTTCGCAATAATTGAGTGACAGACACGGAACTACAAATGTTCCCTGATGTCAGAAACAGATTTGTGTCATGGAATTATTTAAATCGGAGATATAACAATAATTATTCGTTCTTCAGAACAATCTCATATAGCTTCCGTTACCTTCGGCAAGCTTGGAAGCAATAAATTGTTTACATTTTTGTAACATTTATATATTGTAATTATGTTACAATAAAAAATGATTATTATTAAAATCAATTTGTGAAAAAGTTATTTTTAGGAAAATAACTAACTTTCAATTAATGTCTAATTTCACTGTCATTATTTTTACTGCAATAAGTTAGTCTAAAACTTATATCAATACAAGCTTTCTAATGCTATTTCTGTTTCTAAAAAGAGGCCTCAGATTCAAATCCATCAGGACTTTACTTTTAATATGCTTTTATAAACAGCCAGCCCTATTTATGCTATAAAACAGAACTTATAACGGGGCCCTTACACTCTTAAACATGTTTGTCAATCCTTTAAATTCGCTAAAACCGAAACATAAAGATATCAAAAATCCTCCGATTTTTAGCACACTAACACCCCCCCCCCCCCCCCCAAAAAAAACAAAACAACATGTTGTTGGTCTCTATAACTGCGTACGTTTTACCTTATTATTCTTACTTTTCCTCAACTATGGTGGGAAAAGTATTATTTTAAATAAAGTGTTGCTTAAATTAAAGTATTATTTTAAATTATAAGTGTGTGCAAAAAAGGCATCCTATACTTATGTCAGTAAAAGGTAATAAATTCAATGCAGTATTACAGATTGCTTGGTTCTCATGGTGTCTCAGGTGTAAGCAGTGTAAACTACGTTACTAAAAGTGAAAGTTAATATGTCTTAAGTTAATATCTAAAACCCTCTTTAACTATTTTAAGAGATATTTTTGGAATTATTTTTACATTTCTTTGAAATAAAAAATAATATAATCCTTCTTTTCTGTAGTGTATTTATAAAAAAAAGGGAAAAGAAATTTAGAATTATTCCCCTAGTGCCCTAGATTAAACTTTTACTACTAAAGCAAGGATTAAGTCAAGGGTTTGTCTCCCCTGGGTACAGTAGATTTGGTTTTACCCTTACAGGTAAAACGTTGATTTCTTCACTCATGAAGATCTTTGAAAAACACATCAGGTCTAAAGTAATAAGTATACCATTATGAATTACTTAAAAAATATTTAACGGAAATTTACAATAATAATTATTATGAAACCTTACAAAAAAAATAAAAATAATAATAATAATGAGTCCTGTAAAGGGAGAAAATTGGTTATTGATTGTAGGTGTCTTACATGGAGAAAACCCAAAATGGTTGAAATTTGAAATAATGGATAATAAGATTGAGAAAAATTTTGAAGTTAACACACTGGCTGAGCTTACAAAATTACAGGAGGGAGAAGGATTATTCAGTTTCTAAACATGAAATATTTCCCTACCAGATACGAGCAATCTTGAAAAGCCTGAAAGAAATAGAAAAAGAAGTGACGGGATGAGTTTTTTACATTACATCCGGGCGTCCTAAGCTTTCCCGTGATTTGCCAGGGCAATATTTCATGCTACATCACTGAATAATACTTCTCCCTTCTGGTAAATTTGCAAATCAATACCTTACGGGCTAATTAATATTCAAGAACAGCAATTTTACAAACTCGTATTGCTCTTACCACGGACATACTGATTTTTCACTATTTCTAGTCAACCTGGCTTTACCAAATTGCAGGGAAACTTGCTGTTTGTACTACCATACCAGACTTGTGCTTATAAGTACCGACATATTTCTTATAAGTACCACCAGAGTTCATGTCTCCAGGCTTTTTAGGAAAGCAATTCTCCAAATTGTAATTAAACCGGCCGGAAGGTTGAAATATTACCAATCTCATGCTATTTTTTTAAAAAATCCTTGATTTATGAACTAATTCGAGGCTTTTTGAAAATGCCATTCCATTACGTGCTCTCTCCAAAAAAAAATTTCTCTCAGTGTATATTATTATAAGCCAATAATACGCAGATTTCTTTGAAAATTCGCTCATTAAGTCATGGTGCATGACTGGTTTATTTTCTATATATACTACGTACAGGAGGATCTAATAAAGTCATACCAAATATAAATGAAAGAAAATCTTTTATCGAAAGCTCGAATTGCTTCCGGGGCATTACAATTTATTGGTGCTTACCGGGATATTTGAATACCTTACTTTATTAAAGATTGGCGGTAGTTACAGAAAGGAAGTATACACTTAATAATAAACATTCCTAATAAACGTACATACTTTAAAACATAAAATTGTGTAGAAATCACAATTTTAAATATAAATTACACAAAAATAGTAGATATCATATCAAAATATACGGTCCTTTATCGTGCTGAAAAAGATATTCTCTCTAGGCAAAATTTACCCATTTTGTGTGGGGGAATGTCTATCATAAATAATATTTCGTGATAAAAAGGAGTTTATATAGGTAGGGAAGATGTTTTAATTTCTTTTTAGCTTTCTACAGTGTGTAGTTAACTG
>OX578276.1:112241382-112313112 GCA_951217055.1 Gerris lacustris
AGACCAGCCTGGCTTTTAAAGTTTCTACATCTATCGCAGCGACATCCCTCACAAAATGATTTACAATAAAATTCATAACATACCTACAGCAACCTTCTAACCAATCGTGTAAAACGTCAGTCGCTACATGCTCGAATAAATTAAAACCTTTTATGGAAAGCAAAACACAACTTTCCTTGATTCCAGTTTTTGAAACATCATTTAATAGCAACTGTTCTTTATAACTTTTTAAATTTCTAAGCAAGGATTCCTTTTCTGTGCTAAGAACGTGCAATTGACTTTTACTTACATTGCATATTCGACAACAATATTGAGCTACAAAACTTTCTACGAACCCTAGTATACCATTCAAACCTAGGTTGTCACCCGAAATAGAGCAGACTACGAACTTAAGTGTCCCTGAGAACACCTCGGTATTTATTGCTACACCATTGGCTCTTAAAAAGTTTAACTCTTCAATGATTTGTTTGAACATTAGAGCATTCCCAAACTCAAGTCTGTCTGAAGAATGGAAAAGGGCTAATAAAAAAATGTAACTAAGTTTAGAAGTGTAGTGAGGTGGAAGGGATGGAAGCGAGGTGTAGACACCACAAAGCTTGTGTATGCCAGCATGAGAACCGAGGGGATTACCGATTTCAAAATCATCACAGTAAAGAATTATTGGAAGGATCAATTCATTAGGCTCCCCACGAGCAATGCCGCATACAGTTTTTTTCCAAGAAGACGCCTCCATAACATTTGTTACAGCAATATAAGGGTCTTCAATTACAGACAGTGTGGCCAAGTGCCGCAATGTATCAGTCATAACATCGACTTTACTGAAAAATTTTTGGAGCACATCCCTGAGAGGGATGACTTGCATGGTGCAAGGCATTCTTTTTAAAGTACCCCCCTCACTGGCATGCCTGTACTCATTCCTATACCCAATAACTATTTCTTGAGGGCGAATGAACATCCCTGTGGATTCTAAATTTTTAAAACGGAGGTGTTCGGTTCGATATTTCTTTATTATATCGGAACTAATGAAAGATTGAAGGGATCTATTCCTCTCTACCTCGTCTAAGTTGCACAGCTGTAATATTTCTTGTTTAATACCTTCTTTCAAAGGATCAGACAATAGGTCTCCTAACCCGTCCACTACTAACTGGACCACATTTCGAGGTACCAAAGGGTGGCTATATAGTTTTGATATGAATGCATTGAGGCTAGCATTAATAACATTTTTTAAACTACTACTTTTCTCACCATGTGATGTGGTGGCTACACTTGGCATAGGAGTATCCTCACTTTGAGAGGTATTAGGCTCTTCAGAGGCTGCAACAGACGGTGTCAACTCGGTAATTGAAGGAACAGGTATTTCATTTTTTTCAGAAGGACAGACAGACTGAGTTACTTGATTAAGAGTTACTTGAGTACTTTGATTAAGGTGAATCTTAAGGATGTGCTGTTTGAGACTACGTGCTGTGGAGAAATTACGGGTACATTTGTCATTTCCGCACTCAAATTTGGGATTAAAATTGTCAACCAACTTACAGATACTATTTTGATGAAAGGTCAATTCAGAGGGGAATTGGAATGGCTTTTTACAACCGTAACACCGAAGCATGACTGGTTAGAAGGTTGAATGTTATAATGTAAAATAAGTTTTTTAACTTACAAAGAGTCGAAATGGTGTAGAGCTATTCGGACGGTCTGGGTGAGCCTGTCGTGCTTTGTGGTTATGTTGTAAATGCCTTGTTGGATCAACAGCCACAATGCCTCACTTTCAAAAGGGTATTCCAGGCCAGTGGTCATGAAGATCTTAAATGCGACGTCCACTGCTTCTAAGAGAGACGTGAATTTGTAGGTAGTACTGTCAACAGTGACAAATACACAGGAAAAGTTTAATTTGTCGTCGCCTACTGCAATAACCCACGGCTGAAACGGGAGGTTGTAATTCTTCAGCTTACTCCTCCGTGCGGCTACAGTCTCGTCCAAATGGTCTTCTCTTGGTATTATTTTTATAAAACTTTCCTGCACCTCACTTCGCGATGGACGCCAACCACTACCCTTTTGTCTAGTGCCTGTAGAAAGGGACAGCAACGACTGAAGACAGAAGAGGAGCACCTGTGAGGTAAGTTCATCAGCTGAATCCTCACTGTCAACTGTTAAAAAAAGAGAGAAGAAAAATTATAATTAAACAAGCAGAAAAAATTTCGCAGCAAATCAACAAAGATAAATAGTAACTAACAAGTAGCAATTACAACATATTAATGGCATAGGTGAATGAATAAGTCTATCAGTCAGTAATTAATTAAAACATATTGATGACATGGGTAATAATTAAACATTTTAGCCCAAGCAATCAATATATAAGTTAAACAATAAGTTGGCAAGTGAAAATTGTGCATTGTGAAGATCCTACTGCCATTAATAACTAAGACAATTCATCTAAGAAACGTAAAAGGAGTTGTTTCCATTACATATCTATCTGATGTGATATATAAAAAAAATTTGCAGACAACTTTTCAGGAGCGGTAATACATAAAAGTGTAGTGCTAAATAAATTTTTCATTTACCTGTTAGTAAAGACAGATAGGGGTCTATGTGAGGCCTTAATTCTTTCCTCTTTGCCTTCTCTTTAAATGTAGCTAGTAGTGACGTGTGGAGGGCAGCCAACTTCAGATAAAGGCACCTCTCTTTGCCCGGGTACTCCCTATTGAAGTCTGCTAACAACTGAAACACATTAAAACAACAGTATTCAATTAAAGGCTCAGGACTAAAACCAGAAAAAAATATATATATATAAATATATATAAACAGGGTGGCCACGATAAACTGACTCACCCTGTTATCTCTTTCATTTTTGAAGGTAGAGAAAAAATTTAAATGGTAACTCACCATTCGCGTAATTTTATAATATGATTTTCAAAAATATTTTTATCTCATAGTTTCGGCGTTATCTCTCTCAACTTTGAAATCTTAAATGGTAACATAAATTTTTTAATTTTTTTTCTAAAATTATATTACCTTTGAAGAAAAATGAGCCTTGAATCAACAAAATCGGTTGAGAATTGACAGAGATATTCTGTTTTCAATATAACAAAAATGCTATCTTAATCTAAAAAAAATAAAAAAATCTTAATTCTGTTTATTTCACTTTGCTTTTCACTTATTAACGTTTGTTGAATGCATTTAGTGATCAACCTTTTTTTCCATTCCATTCAGGACAACATGGTTAGTATGACCTCTTTTGATCAGTGTTCCGACAATTTTCCATTTCTCTACAGTTTAAGGAAGGAATGGAAAAAAGGTTTGACTTTTGATCAGTAAATGCATTCAACTAACCAAAATAAGTGAAATAAACATAATTAAGATTATTTCATTTAATTTGCGATTTTTTTGTTGAGAGTATTTTACATTCTAAAATAGCATTTTTGTTATATTGAAAACTGAATATCTTTGTCAATTCTCAACCGATTTTGTTGATTCAACGCTCATTTATCTTCTAAAGCAATCTAATTTAAGAAAAAAATATACAAAATATAGGTTACCATTTAAGATTACAAAGTTGAGAGAGATACCGCCGAAACTATGAGATAAAATTTTTGGAAATCATATTATAAAACTACGCGAAAATCCAAGGTGAGTTACCATTTACAATTTTCTCTATCTTCAAAAATAAAAGAGATAACAGGGTGAGCCAGTTTATCGTGGCCACCCTGTATATATAGGCACTTCTTTAGATTTTTACTCCCCTTATAAAAACCAAAGTGTGATATTCCTATTGTCCCAAAGTACATTGGACTAAACATCACTTTGTAATAATACTTATTTGTCCGTCATTTATATTTTAAAAAAATCATAGGGGAGTAAAAATCTACAGAAGTACAGTATGCATAAAAGCATTAGGTACTATGCTTACCAGTCTATAACCATTAGGCGATTGAATCGCAGGGTACAGTTTAAAATACTCGTAAACCGCCAGTCCAGTTTTCAACTGCTTTTTCCTGGCCTCATAGCTAGTTTGCCAATTTTCTTCTACCAAGTGCCAGGGCTGCACTGATGACTTCAACAGTTGCAGGGCTTCTTCTTCTATCTGGTTCGTCTTGTATTCTTGCTCTTCCACTAGATGTGAATTGGGGGTTGTTGGCCCTGATTGACGAGGGGTTCTATTAGAGGGTGGCAAAGTACCTTTTCTTCGCTCCTTTCGCTTAAAATAATTATACGCCTCTTGAAAGGATCCAGAGGCGTTCCTTTTCGCCTGGAAATTCTGTGCCTTTATGTAGGCGCTATAGTAGAGCGTGTGGTCCTCGACCGGGAATAAGGTAAGGACTTCCTGTACCCAGCGGGTGAACTCCCCGCTGCTTATTAATCTGGCTGGGTCTGGATCCAAGACGCTGTTTATTACTTGTTTGGCAATTTCTCTTCTGTGCCCGTCAGGGAGCCTTTTATCGTGACCCCTTAATGCCAGTATGTCTCTGCCTGTACGCGACGATTTCAGCACTTGATACACCTGTAACACCCAGACAAACAAGAGAAATTAATTAAGTGTAGGCAAATAAGTAATAGTTACTATTATTTATTAGAAATTCAATTTTTATAAGTTTTTGGTAATATTCATACTACTGAACGTTTAAAAATTATAATTACTATTTACAAAGGGAGACAGACAGAGAAAAATATACTTCAGCGCCGGGACTCCCCCTCATTTCCAGTGTACTGGAGCTCTAACCAATTAAGCTACACTGAAGAATAATTTCCTCTGACGATATCAATACCTAATCCCAAATTAAGCTTTCAAATTTTTCTACAAGTCTTAGAAGTCAACAAACGACAATAGAACTAGACCGAGAAATACACTTGTAATTTGGAATTAGGTATCGATATCGTCAGAGGAAATTATTCTTCAGTATAGCTTAAATGGTTAGAGCTCCCGCACACTGGAAATGAGGGGGAGGTCTGTGGTTCGAGTCCCGGCGCTGAAGTATATTTTTCTCTGTCTGTCTCCCTTTGTAAATAGTATTATTTATTAGTAGGAAAATAGTATGATATTCAATTTTCACACTAATGGACAACTTGTTTCAAGGGAAAAAATAAACTTTACATTAATTCATTACACCAAGTTAATCCTAGGAGTAATGCTGAGAAAACGTTGGGGCAATGTTGGGTTTAATTATAACCGACATGTATAACATAAAATGTTGTCAAAAGTCAAAACAGATTTGAAATAAGAGAAATTAAATTTTAACAGTCACATTTTAAAGTCAGTCTAATCTCTGCCCAAAATGTAAAAAAATCTCAGATTAACAAGTACAAGTATTGTGAAAAATTGTACTCAATGACAACCTGAACTTAAACAATAAACAAAGTCAAACACTTACATAATTGTTGTCTAATGGGTCTGGTTTTGGCGAGGGCGGGCTGGACAGCGGGGAAGAACAAATGTTGGTATCCAATGATTGTCGGGATCGCTTTAGAGGTGCCAAGGGCATTACACTTTTCTCCGGGATATGAGTTTGTAAATTTGAATAAATTATGTCATTATTATTATTGTCATTTAAAGTAGAGTCTGATGCAACAAAATTACTGGTGTAACTTTCGTTTAAAGCCTCTAATGCCCGGAACCCGAAATCATCCCTGTCATCATTAACCGGCTCAGTAGGAGTTGCTGATGTCGTCGCACCCTGCAACATTATTGAAATCAAGTATTAACAAATTATAATAAGCAAACAATAAACAATCGAGGGAAAGCTAAGTAGGGAAGAAATATATTTAGATATCAATAAATAATGTAAAAGCAATAACATAACAATAAAAAATAATCAAAGAATTTAAATATACCAAAATTATAACATATTAAACATTATTAATTACAACATATTAAAAAATAACACATTTTTGTTCTATTCTTTTGATTTTTTAAGTTTATGTACTTAGTAAGTTGTAAAAATTCTTTGTTACAATTTCGGTATATTTATATTACAAATTAACTCCATGTCGGATTTAAACTTAAATCCAGCTATTAATAATCTTTAATGAACTAATACTTTTAGCTAAAAGTGAAAAATTGCCTCTGTTTTAACGATTCTTTTCCTTTTTCCTATTATGGGTAAAAAAAAAAAAATTCACTTTGTAACTTCGTACTGACAAAACATTATTTAGTGGTTTATATTTTTGTTACTATTCCGATGATAAACAAAACAGCGTTAATTGTAGAATACGAATATGGAATAAGAAAAAAACAAAAAAACATTTACTTACAGGAAATCTATTTTCAATAGCGTGGTCTTGGTCGAGTTTCCACGGTTCCCAGTTTTTCATAAATGTCAACCTTGGCCCAACTTTCGGAATTAAGCACGCTAGCAAATCTGGAGTTAAAGACTTGAGAGTGTGGAAGTTCACTTCGTTATCTGCACTTAAAAAAAAAAAAAAGATACTGAATACATTTAACTAGTGAAATAATGGGCTGGGAGGCACTAGGAGCTATGTATTAAACTTATTACAAATTCACAACAAGGTGAATCCTTGTTCGGGTAAAAAATAATAATAATTTACATTAGTTTCCTTCTAGGCCAGTGGTTCTTAACCGGGGGGGGGGGGGGGCGCGGCCCCCCAGGGGTTCTTGGAAGGTATTTAGGTACAATATGTATTATATTAGGAGATTTTATGGGGGCCGTGGTTACCAAAAGGTTAAGAACCACTGTTCTAGGCAACGTATGTATACTACTACTAGAAATGTATACTACTTTAAGACTAACTATACGTAATATTTACGTGGTGACTTAATGAAAAATAATTGTCAATCCTCACTAACGCATCGGGTAAAACTGAATTGAGTCTGTAATCGGGAAGGTATAGACGAAGCACTGCTAGAGGGTGGAGATTGTGTGGTTTACAGTTTTTCTGTGATTCACATTTAACTAAAACTGTACGTAATTTGGCTGAACTGAACGAGATGATACGGTCGAGAATCGCTTGGCGGCACAACTTTGCTTAATTTATACACTTGAGAGATTATATCCCTTTGTCAAACAGTACATTTGTATGATTTAAACATTTGAGAAATTATATATGTATGATTTGTTCATAGGAGGGTTTATATCCCTTTGTCAAAAAAATACGTTAAGAGTCAAAATACGTTAGAGTCCGCCATCTTTTCTATAAACCGTATCATATTGTTCAGTTTTACCCGTAATTTATACGTACATTTAGCTTTCTAAGGTTATGAGTAGAATTATTTCTATTATACTCCCTCTCTCCAAGAAGTCTCCTCGCGTGTATGCATGTAAATGTACCTTATACGGTACTTCCTTACATTGCAAATCTTAAATTTAAATTAAAATTAGGTATTTATTTAATTTGTCTAAATATTAAATTATTTTCATAACCGTTGATTTATTTTATAATTAAATTTAACTTAATTAACATGTTACATAAGAGGCTTCTTGAAGTTAATAAAGATAGAATAAATTATTAAATGAACAAGCAGAAAATAAAAGTTGTACTTACCAATAAATACTTGGACGTATTCTTGAAGGCCCCATGAAATTAATAACCTAGAGACGTATGCATCTCCACAACTTGCATCGCTACTCGATGTCATGTTGTACATTTTTAACACTCACTTTTTCAATATATAACGATAGTATTATGAACAACTCAATTTGAAAAAAATATAAAAAAAAGACTGAAAAACTTTCATAGATAATTATAGAAGAGAGAGATGTACACTTCGCCACAGCTACACCGGTATTGTTGTAAGATTAAGATGGCGAGGGCAAGGGTACTGTGTAGAGGGTACTGAGAGGTGAGGGAAAAAAGCTTGGAAACCTCCCCACCCTCGAAAAAAAGGCTAGTACAAACTGTTCTAACCCCCTTCTCTCGCGTGATTGTACCCTTCGACTCCTGCTTCAAAAACGTGATTATGTTTTTTCCTTGTATTCAGGTACAAAACCGCGATGAAATACAAAACAGACATGACACTTGTTAGGGTTGTACTTTTCACAATAGACCTGCTATTTTAACAGAAACAACTTTCTTCTTAACACTAAATACTTTTTATACAAGAATTTTACCTGGTACCCGGGCTTCTTTTCAGACATCACAACTTCTTTAAACAACTTAACCGGATATATTACAAATAATGCAAGGAAATACTGGCATCAATGCGTCCCCAAGCTACACGAGGAATCTACGTTTTGCTGTGTGTGGGCACTTAAAAAGCGAAATACACTAATTTTCAAGGGCCCCTTCTGAACTTAAAACGAAATTTAAAAATAAAAAGACGGAGGTTTCTTGTAAATTTAATTCTGCACAAGTTAATCCCAATTTGTACACTCTACGACGATTATTGACGGCACAATGTAGGAAATAAAATTTTAAGATCTTAATATATTTTCACCACATTGAGCCTTACTTATTAGCCATGTGAAGTAAAAATTGGTTTCAAACTGTACAGAATTAAATGTGTAAGAGACCTGAAGTGTTAGATTTTTGTCATTTTGCTTAGAACCAATTATTTTTACATGTTAGTTGCTTCTTAACCGTTATTATTGGAACGAAGTTCCTTATGGCACGTTCTGGAGCCCGGGAGTGAATCCAAAAAAAAAGACCAAAATCACCGTCACATAAATAACCGTCACAAAATCACCGTCACGCAAAAACCGTCACGAAATCTACCGATGACGATAAATTGAGTAAAAGATCACTGAGTTAGTTGAAATTTGGTACAAATGTTCATTTTACCAATGCCCAGGCTGAGTTCGTTGAAAAATGTTATCCGCCCAAGCGTTCACGCGCCACGCTCGCGTGAACGTAAGCTTCAAAAAGACGGGAAAAAATGTTATTATGGAAGCCTGTTACTTGACTTGTTTATTTTGTTATATGTCAAAATGTCACTTGTTTTTGTAAACATCGAAAATATAATCACGGTCTTATTAAAAGTAAAATTGATCTGTGCTCACGCTTATTTCAATATATTAGGTATATTATTATAATACTGCGTATTTAATGCAAGAAAAAATTCTAACTTCATCTATTTAATAAAATATTTTAACTTCATCTAGACCAAAACCTTTTTTAATTTTTTTTTTTTAGTGAAACGAACACCGACACTATTATGAAGTGATATAGATCGCTAAATTTATTAAAGTGGACCCAAACGTTTAAAGCAAAGAAAACAACGTTCTTACCGATATCTAACGTTCTAACGTATAACGATTTTTATAAAACTTTTTACACATTGTCTAAAGTACAGTTGAAACAGGCATGAAACATTTCAACCGGATTCAAGCAGAAGCTTTAGAGTAGGGAAGAGATATATTTAATAATATTTTAAATTAATAGGCCGGGTAGGTAGAAAACAGTCGTATTTCAATCCAACATTCCTTTAACAAACATACTCCTTAACTATAAACTCATCATGATCAACTTTTTTCTTATATTCAATATATATTTATGGTAAGACGCTTGCTTTAATTATACAAATAATGATTTTCTTTTAATTTTACCTTAACTCTGCTAGGTACAAACAGTTCGTTACTTTTAATTTTGTCTCTTTTCTAACTCCGCCATGTATAAGTAGTTAGCAATGTGTACGTACTTAGCAGTGTTATTTTATAATTTATATTTAATGAAAAATGTAAGGAACTTCGTTCCTACCGGGTGTCCCGCGACACCACACGTATTTTTTTCATATGGTGAAGAATCAAGTTTGCAAGTGACAAAAACTTTTATATCTTTCATATACTTTCTTTAAATCCAATCACATTTCCACTTTTTAAATGTACAGATTAGAAAGAAAGTATTCCCAGTGGACTTAAATATGCTATCACTTGAATTCTTGAGAAGAAGAACTTGGTATCATTTCCATACTTAATTTGTAAGTACAAACTTTATGAGTTTGTTTGTCAAGCCCTTCTTTTTGTTAAGTCGAAGGAATTGAAGAAATAAGATCCTAAAATCACAATGTAGAGCACATTTTTCCTTAAAACGTAAAAGAGTGTCCCTTTTATCGTTTCATTTTAATTTGATGTTTGTTATTATTATTATTGTTACTTTGTTCTTGATTCAATTGTATTTTGTTTGAAATTTTACCAGGTTCTAGAGGCGTTTCCAATAACTTTTGTTAATAGAAACGCCACAAAAAATACGCCTTACAAATTTAAAATTACAGTAAAAATATCATAACAAATCTATCTTTATATGTGTACTAAATTATGACACGTTATAGGAACAATATTCCTATAAGTTACTGTGGTTATATAAGACAAATATGGTAATTCACATTATACAAATAATCAGATTTACTATAGCGACCGTTGCTTATTAGGAAACGCTCATTCTAAGGAAAAGAAAATAATTATAAAAATAGTCTGCCAATTAGTGTGGCAGCTTCGTCGTATTCTACAACGTACTTAAATAATGTTTTATGCTTTTACAACCTTAAATTAAACTAGGCATCGCGTGGCTCTATCATTGAAGCGAGCGTATAGTGATAAATATGTATTGAATATTGAAAAAATAGATAATCATGAATCATGATGAGTTGATAGATAATGGGTATAGTAGTAGTACAGCGGCTAGTAGTAAGGGAACCACCCTACATTCTTACTATTCCTCTAACCACACTCCTTTTCAATTATTATAAAATGTATCTCTTTGCTACAAAAAAACTACTGCATGTATAAAATTGAAATTTTGCATGCCTGTTCCAATTGTGCATTAGATGGTGTATATGAAGTTTTATTAAAATCGTTACGTTAGAACGTAAGATATCGGTAAAAAGGTTGTTTTATCTATTTTAAACGTTTAGGTCCGCTTTAACAGTTTTAGCGATCTTTATTAATTCATAGCGGTGTCGCTGTTGGTTTTACTAAAAAATGTTATTTCAAAAAAATGTTCGTCTCATCGAATAAGTGATGATAGAATTTTTTCCCGTCCTGAAATTCCAATTTTAAATTTGAAGCTCACGTTTACGCGAGCATTGCGCACGAACTCTTGGACGGATCACGCTGTCCAACGAACTTAGCCTGAGTATTAGTAAAAGGAACATGTATACCAAATTTCAACTAAATCGGTCAACTTTTACTCAAGTTATCGTCGGACACGTAAACGTTACTCACAGACAGACAGACAGACAGACAGACAAGATGCATATTTCGTTGAATGTAAGAAGCTCGCTTACGCTCGCTTCAATTAAAACCTTTGTTATAAATCTGGGGCTATCTGCGGGCCACTTCCGACTAACCACCCAAATATCATTCAAATCAGAAGAGTAGTTTTGAAGATATAGGTGTAAATAAATTTATATGTTTGTGCGTATGTGGACGAGAAACAAATGAGAGCTGGAGGTTGAAACCTATATTGGACCAGGACCCACAATGGACCAGTTATGACTTACTATCCAAATTTCATTTTAATCGGACGAGTAGTTTTTAAGATATGGCAGTTCGCAATAATTGAGTGACAGACACGGAACTACAAATGTTCCCTGATGTCAGAAACAGATTTGTGTCATGGAATTATTTAAATCGGAGATATAACAATAATTATTCGTTCTTCAGAACAATCTCATATAGCTTCCGTTACCTTCGGCAAGCTTGGAAGCAATAAATTGTTTACATTTTTGTAACATTTATATATTGTAATTATGTTACAATAAAAAATGATTATTATTAAAATCAATTTGTGAAAAAGTTATTTTTAGGAAAATAACTAACTTTCAATTAATGTCTAATTTCACTGTCATTATTTTTACTGCAATAAGTTAGTCTAAAACTTATATCAATACAAGCTTTCTAATGCTATTTCTGTTTCTAAAAAGAGGCCTCAGATTCAAATCCATCAGGACTTTACTTTTAATATGCTTTTATAAACAGCCAGCCCTATTTATGCTATAAAACAGAACTTATAACGGGGCCCTTACACTCTTAAACATGTTTGTCAATCCTTTAAATTCGCTAAAACCGAAACATAAAGATATCAAAAATCCTCCGATTTTTAGCACACTAACACCCCCCCCCCCCCCCCAAAAAAAACAAAACAACATGTTGTTGGTCTCTATAACTGCGTACGTTTTACCTTATTATTCTTACTTTTCCTCAACTATGGTGGGAAAAGTATTATTTTAAATAAAGTGTTGCTTAAATTAAAGTATTATTTTAAATTATAAGTGTGTGCAAAAAAGGCATCCTATACTTATGTCAGTAAAAGGTAATAAATTCAATGCAGTATTACAGATTGCTTGGTTCTCATGGTGTCTCAGGTGTAAGCAGTGTAAACTACGTTACTAAAAGTGAAAGTTAATATGTCTTAAGTTAATATCTAAAACCCTCTTTAACTATTTTAAGAGATATTTTTGGAATTATTTTTACATTTCTTTGAAATAAAAAATAATATAATCCTTCTTTTCTGTAGTGTATTTATAAAAAAAAGGGAAAAGAAATTTAGAATTATTCCCCTAGTGCCCTAGATTAAACTTTTACTACTAAAGCAAGGATTAAGTCAAGGGTTTGTCTCCCCTGGGTACAGTAGATTTGGTTTTACCCTTACAGGTAAAACGTTGATTTCTTCACTCATGAAGATCTTTGAAAAACACATCAGGTCTAAAGTAATAAGTATACCATTATGAATTACTTAAAAAATATTTAACGGAAATTTACAATAATAATTATTATGAAACCTTACAAAAAAAATAAAAATAATAATAATAATGAGTCCTGTAAAGGGAGAAAATTGGTTATTGATTGTAGGTGTCTTACATGGAGAAAACCCAAAATGGTTGAAATTTGAAATAATGGATAATAAGATTGAGAAAAATTTTGAAGTTAACACACTGGCTGAGCTTACAAAATTACAGGAGGGAGAAGGATTATTCAGTTTCTAAACATGAAATATTTCCCTACCAGATACGAGCAATCTTGAAAAGCCTGAAAGAAATAGAAAAAGAAGTGACGGGATGAGTTTTTTACATTACATCCGGGCGTCCTAAGCTTTCCCGTGATTTGCCAGGGCAATATTTCATGCTACATCACTGAATAATACTTCTCCCTTCTGGTAAATTTGCAAATCAATACCTTACGGGCTAATTAATATTCAAGAACAGCAATTTTACAAACTCGTATTGCTCTTACCACGGACATACTGATTTTTCACTATTTCTAGTCAACCTGGCTTTACCAAATTGCAGGGAAACTTGCTGTTTGTACTACCATACCAGACTTGTGCTTATAAGTACCGACATATTTCTTATAAGTACCACCAGAGTTCATGTCTCCAGGCTTTTTAGGAAAGCAATTCTCCAAATTGTAATTAAACCGGCCGGAAGGTTGAAATATTACCAATCTCATGCTATTTTTTTAAAAAATCCTTGATTTATGAACTAATTCGAGGCTTTTTGAAAATGCCATTCCATTACGTGCTCTCTCCAAAAAAAAATTTCTCTCAGTGTAGTTTCTGTACTTATGTATCCACCCTTTTTTTATCTAATAAAAAAATAGTATGTTAGCTAATATTTTTTTAAACCCTCCGATGGTTGTGCAGCATACTGAGTACAAGGGATGGCCAGTACATTTTCGATTACTCGATTAATCGTTTGTCTTAAATCGATTATTTAATTTGATTAGTATTAACCTGATTAATCTATTATATCGATTCTTCCCATTAGATTTTTAGATGATGCTATTACTTTATTCTCTTTTTTTTTTAAAGTAATCATTTCACTTCTACATATCGCGTTGTGATCCTTTTTATCTGTTAAGATTTTTTTAAAAAAACCTTGGTAGAACTAAAGTTCATTCTTTAAACCTTAATATATAATCTGTTAAGATTGTCAGTTTTCATGTTTGACAGCGAAAAACCCATATGACACTATTATAGATGCATTTAGGCAATCAGGTGTCACTTAAGTCGGCATCGGTGAAACAACATACAATGAGTTAAAGAGTAGGATTGATTTCTATCATAGAAGTTAATAATATTATTCTCTTTTTATCTGTCATCCTGATGAACTAACTAAGTAGAGAGAAGTCTTTGTTCCATTTAGTACAGCATTTACCTTTTAATTACACTTTTATCTATATTCTGAAATGAGATTTTTTTGTTTATATCCTGTTTAATTTGTCCATCCCCAATCGATTAATGATTAATTTAAGATCACATTATAAAACAACCTTTGTATCTAATCACTTTATAAATTGTTTAATGATGTCCTTTTTTTAATTTTGCATTTCTTTCCTTTTTAATTTGTTTAACACAATTAACTATCGATGAAGTCAAAATTATATTATTAGTCCAGTCAATGAAGGCGAAAATAAGGTAAAATCTCCAATTTTTTTCGGATCGAATGGATTGTCCTGAAAATTTGCATACAAGCTCATCTGACCCCCCACTTCAAAAGTTATATTGTCTCGATGTGTGCTTTTTGCTATTTGGGGGTGAAAACTACCCTTGTATGGGAAAAATGCGAAAATTTCAGGTTTATATTTTAAAGATTCAATTCATGTTCAAATATGTTGGATCAATTTCCTTTAAAGTTTTTTATGAAATTTATTTTAAATTTATGAAATTTAATTACTTTTATACCCTTAAATAATTTTTAAAAACTACCCCTTAATGCCCAAAAAATAGGAATACAATTTTTAGCAGCTTCAAATGTTCTTTTGGTGCATTCACAATGTATTACATCTCTTTTGTT
The DNA here is from genome assembly GCA_951217055.1 of Gerris lacustris. Lineage (NCBI taxonomy): Eukaryota > Metazoa > Arthropoda > Insecta > Hemiptera > Gerridae > Gerris > Gerris lacustris. The sequence continues at coordinate 112,256,060 of OX578276.1, forward strand.
ATTCATTAGAAAACTTACGACTAATTAAAAAGTTGTAACCCTTAAAAACTACCCCTTAATAATAAAATTATGGTTGAAGGCTTAAGATGTTTTTAATGGTATACCTATGATAAATTTTAAACTTTTTATAGGTTTTCAAATGGCCTATGATTGTATAGCAACTTTTTAACCCCCAAAAAACCCCTATGGAGGAATTGCGTAAAATTATATGTTCCAGGATGATATAATTCATTTTTTTTTTTATTTTATCGAATTTATTTTTAATATTTTTTTATTAAATTAATTCAAAACAAAAACAAAATTATATACATTATAATACATCACTATCATCACTGTCTTCGGCCTCGCCTTGATCCACAATTGTTACAATTATCGCCAAAACATAAACTACATGTGGCATAGCAAAAAAGTCCAACTTTTCAGCAACCACAAGTTGCGCCACATCCTTTTTTGCTATTGCGACCAGAAAATATCCAGCAATTACACACAATACTCATTCAAATTCATGTGTATATTACTTTCCTCCGTTTAAACATTAATTCTAGAAATACAATATTATGATGTGCTATGAACTTTGAATTGTATTTGTATTAATAAAAACAAAGGATTCCCCTATTTATTTGAGATCTCTCCCCTCCCAACAACCTTATAATAAACAGTCAGTTGTATTTTAGTTTTTAACTAGTAAAAGTTATAATAGATATATAATATGTAGTTTTTACTTAATACACCTCATTATATTAAATTTTAATAAAATATAGGAACGCGATATTGAAAAATTAATCAAATAATGTATTAGCACACTTACATTGTAAATTGATAAACAAAATAACACTTTTTATTTAATTTATAAATGAGGCAAACCTCTTGTTTTCTCTGCTCTCCCTCCAATTTATTCTTTGTCTACTTCTCTGTGGTCCATCTATTGTGTACTTACGTGCACTCATACATATACACAAGAACTCGGGTTTATGTGTGTATGTATAATATTGAAATACTCACTCAAATTAATTCACAAGCACTTCAAAATACACTAGAATGGTGGTAATTTACCAGCTCCGAACATTTTACTGAAAAATTGCGATTACTCTTTTTACCATAACTTTTTAAATTTTAAAGTTATAAATTCGCTCAAAAACCCATTTTGTAGGGGATTTGAAGCGCTATAAGTCCTTATTTTTTCAGATTTTTTGAGCCTTTCGTTTTTAAGATTCGTAAGTTTAAAGGGCTCAAGAAAGGTGGTCTTCGTACTTAGTTTTGAGCTTCTAACGGTCATAACTCTGTAAAAGTTTGTCCTACAAAAATAAATAAAAAATTTCTTCAAGAGTAAATCAAACATTTTTTCGAATTTAGGCTTCTTAAACCGTTCAAACTCTCAGAATCTATTGTTGGTACATAAATAAAGTAAACTGCCGACGGAATTTGTTTAATTTCAATTTTGGCTGTCAAGTAATTAATTTTAGTACCGATTATTTTTCCCAAAAATCAAGACAACCACTTTATTTTGATTATAACTCCGTCAGTTTTAATGCTAAAGACTCTTGCCAGTAATCAATTTTAAGGTCTATTCAAGCACTTTAAAAAGTGTAATAAGTTTTCTTCGAAAAACCTTTCATTTTTCCGCTACTTGGCATGGAAAGTTTCGATTTTAACTAATTTCAAAGTTGACTTTAATTTCAGGGAGTAAAATTAAAAGCAATCTCTTTGTTATTTAATTACCTTCATATTTAATATGACCTTTTTTATGATAAAAACTTTTAGTTTTTGAGATATTAGCAAAACATCGCTCAAAAACATGCATTTTTTGAGCTAAAAAGAGTATCTTTAGGCGCCAATAACTCAAAAAGTATTGACTGTACAAATAATTCTAATAGAACATTTTTTGTTTAGAATTTGTCCGTGTATCGAATCTTGAAGTTATTTTTTATTTAAAAAATTCCACCCCCGAGAAGGGGGGGCAGTCCCCCCTGGAGTAAAAGCACACATTGGCACTATACACTACTTTTACACTACTTTTGTTTCTTGGGCTAGTCCCTAGCTACAGTTCAAATTTCACATCAATCCATCTCATCCGAAAAAATTGGGACCCAAAATGCTTCATTGACTGGACTATATAAAACACAGATTATTTTTTTTAAAATGTATACATATTTTTGTTTAAAGATAAATTTATTCGTTTTTAATCGATCAATCACATTAAGATTCTAATCGATTTCGATCATCGATGAGAAGATTTAATTCGATTAGGAATAATCGATTACAGAAATAATTTGGTCATCCCTACTGAGTACAGAGCAGTCGACAAGTTATCTTCAAACAAGCGTTTTTATAAGATGGAATCCAAGTTATAAGACACCTAAACCACACCTAACCCCTAATTAGGCTTACTTTTAGTTTAGTAGGCGAGCTTAGAGCATTTCGGGTTGTTTTAGGCGTTTATTGTTTTTGTTTCGTAAAAAACCTCTATGGCTCAAGTGAGCACTAAATCCTGCATAGTATAGTATAATAGATCCCAGAAACTTTTTATTTTCGATTTTCAACAAAATCAGATTTAATACACGATTTTCAAAACAGAAATCATATCATTAAATATCACGGAAAAAGGATTTTTCCCGGGGAAACGGCTTATATCATTTGATTTGTATTTGAATGGATAATATTTTAAAAATTTGTAATAAAAATAGTCGGAACTGTTATCGATAAATACTTTTTTCCACGTTTTTTAGAGTTTTTGGGAGCTAACGCCCCTAAATTTGGAGCTAAAATTCATTTCTTGATTTTGCCTCGGGGTATAATTTTTCTGAACATGTATTGGCCGAGTAAGTTTAGGTTCCACTCGTCTGCACAGACGACAGACAGACATTTTTTAAAAACCATTTTTTGCACTCAAAACGTGTAAATCCATCAAAATCTCAAAATCGAATTTTCCTGCCATCACAATACTTTATCTATATATGTGAGGAAAAAAATTGATTAGGGAGCCAATGAGAGCTTTGGATTTTAAACCCTTGAATATTTATTGGGTCCCCGCCGTATTTTTTTACGTTCCTGTGCGGTCAACGCACTAACAAACTGTAAGAAATAGGTGTACTGGTGCCGGTACGCCGGTAGCATACAAAATAAATTGAAATATAGACCTTTGAATTTCTCCTTTAGGATTTTTAGTGGTACTACTGTACTTAAACTATTTTATCATATTCGTACAATTGTAGAGGGATTAAATTTTGCTAAATTAATGTAAAATATTATAAAAAGTATTAAATCAAGTCTTAGTACATTTCGTAATATGGCTCATTCATAATCCCTCAACTAACTTAGTGACATTATAACCAATAACAATATTGTGAGCCGATCTAAATTCAACAAGGCAAAAATAAAAAAATCCCGTCAAGTACTTGCCAGCAAGTTACTAAAAGGATTTCATAAAAATTCAGAAATAGAACATAATTTAAAAAAATAATAAAATAAAATAAATATGTATAAAAAATTGCAATTTTGAGAAGCAAGGTGTGCATATAATATCCCTTAGTATCTTAGGTATGCACTTTTACGCGATATATATTTGTGAAGCAAATTTCAATACATTAAAAATGACACCCAACTTTAAATTTTCGAAAAATAAAAAATTTGGGTCTCCATAGTTACGGCCCCCTAAAATTTCTAAAATTTGACTTTTTTATATCATCTCCCGAAAATATCATTGGACCACAGAGATGTATATTTTGGTATTTTTGCCTTATTTTTAGGACCTGTCCAACTGGGGTAGTGGGGACATTTTTTTGTGTTTTGTTATAATTTTAAATCCAAATTTTAATACCTTTAAAATGATACCTAATTAAAAATTACAAAAATTATAAAATATTGCCATCAATTCGCAATTGATCGCTGATCGCAGAAATTTTTATTGTTTAAGTCCGCAATAGTTTTTCTGTTTTTGGGCAAAAAATTTCCAAATTTCAAATCTCTAGCTGCAGTAGGTCGGGTGATGTACTCCAAGATGCGACGGATGGACGGGTGAACTGTCAAAAGCATAGGGTTTCTAGGATGACCTCGAAACCCTAAAAAAAAGAATCTTCACGGTAACTAATTTAACTAAAATTATTATATTATACTAATTTAACTAACTAAAATTAAAAAATCTTTGTTTCTTAATGCTGAATGTGGCCAGGCACACATTGAGACGCAGGTGACGCAGGGTAAGGCAGCACTGGGTATCGGGCATGGCAGATTTTGTAAAGCGAAGAAATATACGAGACCGCGCGAATTAAGACGCAGAGCTGGGCTGGGCAGTACTGTGCCACATGAGGCCTGCCCGACACAGGCAACGCAGATCAGGGCTGGTCAGTTTTCGTGAACAACAGAAATATACGAGACCGCGGAAATTGGGTCGCAGAGCAGGGCAGTACAAGGCAGTGGCTTACACAGGGGGAGGCCAAGGGGTCCTGCCTCAGATGAGTACTTTTGAAGATATTGGTGTAAATAAAAAATGTATTTTTATGCACAAGTGGAAGAAAATCAAATGGGTGGAGAAGGTTGAAACTTATTTAAGACCAACAATGGGCTAATTATGACCTGCCATCCAAATTTAATATAAATCGAACGAGTAGTTTTTAAGATATATGTTCTCAAAAATTGAGCAAGAGACAGACTGACAGACAGACACAGGACCAAAAATGTTCTCTGATAACTGGAACGGATTTCTGACAGATTTTGACAGATTTAAAAGACTGGGGAAAATTAAATATATTTGACAACAATCTATATAAATAATAATCAATATAAAAATAGGTACCATTTTTGAAAACTGGTCTTATTTTCAACTTTTTTTCTTTTTTGGTTTCTGTATTCTTCACCTCAATTGTTTCCATGCGCAAAATTTTGGAAAGATTAAAATACGGGAAGTGATTCAAAATTGGGGTAATAGGTGTGCGATGAAACTTACAAATCAAAGTAATATAAGACCAGTAATAATGAATTGTTGTCTGTCTGTCTGTCCCTTATGCCTGCCTAAACCGTTCATCCGATTGCGATGAAACTTTGGGGAATGGTTGGACGCATGACCGGGAAGGTTTCTACGTTACTAAAACTATGTTCCGATTTTGGTACACAGGGGTACGGGATACAACTGTCAAACTAATGAAAACCCTTCATGATGCATATCGTTGAAAAGCTCTTTAAGAGTACAGTAATTGTTGTTAAGTACATTTTTGTCATATTTTCATTTAGGAGGGGGGTAAACATTCAGGAAAAATATTTCTATAATCTATATCTATATAAATATAAATGAATCTTTATCTGTATGTCTCTTATGCCAATATTTTATATTGTAAAAGTTTGTATTGCAAATTGTAATATTAATGTATCATCTAAGGCTACATTATTTCTAAATAAAGTATTTATATAAGGTTTATCAAAGGTAGCAGCAGCAGCTATTCATTTCTTATGTTAAATGTTTAGTAGGCGGCACGAAGTTCGCCGGGTCAGCTAGTAGGTAATAAAAGCTTAGACTCATTAAATTATACGAAATAGTACAAGAGGAAAGCTATGTGGCAGACTATTTACTTAGGTGACATCGCATGGCTGGTATCGTACGTCACCGGGTGTGACAGATGTGTCAAAACATTCAATTTAATTTTGTATTTATTGTTTAAAAAATATTAAAGTTGTGTTAAATAGTTCATCTATTAATAAAAGTATAAAAAACCTAATTCCGAGTTTCTCAAGTGGTGCCGAAACCCGAATAATAGAAATAAAAGAAACCTGAAAGAAGAAATTTAAGATGGCAAACATGAAAGATTTATTTTTATCTACAGAAGAAGATGTGTTAAATCGCTTAACTAAAGAAGAGATAGTCACGGAACTAAAGAAAAGAGGATTAGATGTAAAGGACTCGACTAACAAAAAAGAGGTATTGGTGCAACTACAACAACTTAACATCCAAGAGTTGACACAGAAAACCCGGGAAATTAAAGAAGATCAAAGGCAAGTACAATTTTTGAATAACGTTTTAGAGCTAATAAATTCAAAATTACAACCAAATCAATCATGTATACAAGAAGGATATCAGAATAGAGAAGATACTGTTAGACCAAAACTCCCAAGACTCCAGCTGGAGCCATTTGAAGGTAAAATTGAAAAATGGTCATTGTTTTGGGAGCAGTTTGAGTCGTCAGTGGACAGCAACCCTAGAATTGACCCAATAAATAAACAAGTTTACCTCCGAAATTTGTTGAAAGGAGAAGCATTTGATATAATAGAAGGTTTAGAACTGTCAAAAGAAAATTATGAATTCATAAAAGAAAAATTAAAAAGAAAATACGGAGACAAAAGGAAAATTATAAACAATCACATCGACTTTATTGAGGGATTGACAACTATAACAGGATCTAGCGTTGTTGAACAAAATAAACTTTATATAAAAATTCAATCGCGAGTAGACAGTTTAAAATCTTTAGGAGGACAATTAGACGCATACGGACATATACTTAACAAGAAAATTTTAAGACTTTTCCATGAGGAACTAGGTATTAAATGGTTAGAGTTTGTGGAAGATAAACAAGTTGATGAGAGTAATCTCATAGAACTAATGACATTCATGGAAAAATATTTTGAAAAAAGATTGAAAATAGACGAACTAAAAATTGAAAAAACGGTCGAACCAGAAAATCAGGTAAGATCTACTATTGAAGCATTAAATATAAGAACAAAAGAAAAAAAAAATCACCAATCTTTGTAAACTTGAGAAAAAATGACAAAATCAGAAAAATATGTGCGTTTTGTGAGGAGAGAGACTCACATTGGGCTCAAGACTGTAAAACTTACACCTCTGTTGAAAAAAGAAAACAATGTCTTTTAAACAAACGCAAATGTTTTATATGCTTATTTAGTAGTGATCACATAGCAAGAAACTGCCCTAAATTGAAGAATTTACATTGTTTCCAATGTAAGGAAAACCAAAAACACAACACAGCACTTTGCGAAAAAGATGAAAGAAAACCTAAGGACGTGACCAATAACCACGTAGGACTGAAGTGGAAGGGATCAAGACTGCAGACAGTTAAAGTGTGGGTTGTCGGGCAAAATGGGAAAAAACGTTTAACAAGATGCTTACTAGATACAGGAAGTGAAGTGAGCTTCGTAAGCGAAATTATGGCTACAGAGTTGGACATGAAAATAACAGAAGAAGAAATATGTAACGTAAAATCATTTGAAAACAAAAGTAGCAGAAAGAAAAGAAATACCAGAGAATTCAAACTAGTAAGTATGTTTAACAATATGTCTATTAACATCCAAGCTCTAGAGTCAAATAATGAATACAAAGAATATGAATCTGTTCCTTATGAAATAAAGAAATTGTTTCCAAAAATCAAATTTGCTGATGAACAAACCGAAAATTGTGATACAAAAATAGAAATTTTGATTGGTATGAACTATTACTGGAAAATTATTCAAGACAAAACATTAAGATTAAATGAGGGATTGGTTTTATCAAAATCTATTTTCGGATGGGTCTTAAGTGGAGAAAAAAGTGTCGCTAAAATAAAAAATTGCAATAACAACCACATTGATTTTAAAGCTACTGAGACAGAAAAAGAAATAAAAAATTTTTGGGATTTGGAAAAAATAGGAATTACAGAAAATCAAGAAAATGAAAATCAAATTAACAAAGAAATAAATAAAAACTTTGAAAAGACATTCGTGATAAAGGATGGGAGAGGGGTTGTAAGTATTCCTTGGAAAGAAAAACACAAACTGTTAAACGATAATTATGTAGTAGCAGAGAAGAGATTCAATTCCTTAGAAAAAAGGTTTCAAAAAGACGAGGAATACAAAAGAAAATATATAACCGCTATGCAACAATATTTAGAAGAGGATCACGTAGAAGAAGTAAAGAATATAGCAAGTACATCAGAAAAAGTATTCTACCTACCTCATCAAGCAATTTTAAAGGATGACAGAGAGACGACAAAAGTGAGAATTGTCTTTGATGGGTCATCACACGAAAAAGGTTTCATATCGGTTAATGAAGCTATTGAACCTGGACCAAATTTAAACCCAGAAACTACAGGCGTCTTACTACGGTACAGACTAAACAAATACGTGTTGTGTGGAGACGGAAAACAAGCATTTTTGCAACTTATTTTAAATGAAGATTACAGAGATGCAACAAGATTTATTTGGTATAACATTGAAAATACAGACTCTGGATTTATAACAGGAAGCAATAAAGTAATTTACAGGTTCAAAAGACTTCCCTTTGGTTTAACCTGTTCTCCGTATCTACTAGCAGCAGCCTTAAGGGAAACTGCAAGAAGATATGAAAGCATTTATCCCAATATATCAAAAATCATTGACAAAAACACTTACGTAGACGATTTTGCAAGTGGAGATGATACAGAAGAGGGAGTTGTTCAAATTTACAAGGAAATAACGTCAGTTACGGATGAAATTAAAATTAAAATGCAAAAATGGAACACAAACAGCGAAAAATTAAAATTACTGTTGAAAGACTGTCCGGAAAAAGAAGAATTAAAATTGTTAGGGCTAAAATGGAATGTCAGTAGTGATTGCTTCATTTTGTTATCCGAAAAATCAAGAGATCTTACAACAGTTACCACAAAAAAACAGATTCTAACACAAGTTGCAAAATTATATGACCCTTTAGGCCTCATAACCCCGATAACAGTAACAGGAAAAATATTATTTCAAGAAACTTGGATTAAAGGATTTGATTGGGACGACATATTACCTCCAGATTTTGCAAAAAGATGGTATGCTTGGAAAAAAGACATCGAGACCGCAAATAAAATAGAAGTTAAAAGGTGGATAAATTTCAAATCAAATTTAAATCAAATTCTCGAAATACATGTGTTTTGTGACGCAAGTGAAAAAGCATATGGAGCCACATTGTACATTAAAATCAAAGAAGACAGTGGATTGGTAGCAACTCACCTGATGATGAGTAAATGCAGATTAGCTCCAGTAAAGAAAATAACTTTACCCAGACTTGAACTGCTTGCTGCATTAATTGGTACTCGATTATTAAATTATGTGCTAAAGGAAACTGAATTAAATCCTAGTATAGTGAGACTGTGGTCAGACTCAAAAGTCGTGCTGACATGGATAAAAAATGACTCTAGAAAATGGAAGACATTTGTTTGCAACAGAGTATCTGAAATCCAAAATAGCGTTAGATCATCCGTCTGGGGATACTGCAGAAGTAAAGAAAACCCTGCAGACCTCTTAACAAGAGGAATATCAGCAACAAAATTAAAAGATAAAGAAATTTGGTGGAAAGGCCCACCGTGGCTAAAATTTGATAAGGATAAATGGCCAGAAGAAAACGAGTTTTTGAATGTGGAAGAAGCAAAATATGAAGAAAAAAAGATTAAAGAAGTTTTAAATGTGGCAGAGGAAGAAAATCTTTCTCAAGTATTCAGATTCGAAAACATAAACAATTACAACAAATCGTTAAGAGTAATAGCGTGGATAATTAGATTCAAAAATAATTGCAAAAAGTTTAAAATTAGAGGAGAACTTTCTGCAGAAGAGTTAGAAGTATCAAAAATTTGTTGTATTAAATTAATTTAGAAAGAGTACTTTGGAAAAGAAGTAGAAGAATTAAAATTGAATAACGAAATAAAGAATTCACCAATAAAAAAATATAATCCATACATTGACAAAGATGGAATAATAAGAGTTGGAGGAAGATTACAGTTTGCAGAAATATCAATTGAGGAAAAACATCCCATTATATTAGAAGGAAAACACCCTTTAGTCAAACAACTCATAAGATGGACCCACTACAAATTATTTCACTTAAAAACTAAACATGTCTTAACAGAACTAAGAAGCAAATATTGGATCCAGCATGGAAGAAAATTAGTCAAACAAGAAAAACCATTTCATGTGACAGGGAACTAGAACTATGAAGCTGCTGGTACCGCAAGCATGTGTCGGCGGGGAGTGTGACAGATGTGTCAAAACATTCAATTGAATTTTGTATTTATTGTTAAAAAGATATTAAATTTGTGTTAAATAGTTCATCTATTAATAAAAGTATAAAAAACCTAATTCCGAGTTTCTCACCGGGTGGTTGCGCACTAATTCTATCAATTTTTCTTCCATTGATTCTTTTTACTTTCGATAAAACTGTATCTCCAAAGATTAGTTGACTTATTTTGTTGATATATTTTTAATTCATTTGTTAAAGCTCAATAGAAAAATAAGGCAATTTTAATTTTAGGAAGATACAGAAATTGTATTACTGGCCAAATCAAATATGGCCACTTCCCTAAATAGCATTAAATAAAAAGTAAAAAATTAACGTTAAATTTATTTATTTTTAATTATAATCTACTTATAGCGACGTGCCAACAGATTATAAATTTGATCAATTCTTGTAATTGCTTTTTTAAAAAAGTAATATTGTTACTACTGTGGAGCCTTAAAATACACACAAAATATCCTATTTTAAAGGAAATATCCAAAATGTACTATGATGTTAATATCGTCTCCAACAGTTCCAAACCACTTGTCAAACTAAAGTCGAAAATTCGAATCTTTTGTTTTTATGTCCTAAAATTGTCTCTATGTATTTTTAGCATTTAGAAGTAACTTTAATAATAGCATTCGACATATTTTGTAAGACTAAAAGGTACAATATATGAAATACTAAACAATGTATTAAATCAGATAAAGATTGTGACAAGATATAGAAAATAATAATAAATAAATATATACAATAAGTAAACATATTCAATGCCGAAACGACCAATGATTTTGCAAGAATCTGGTGCCGAAACGTACCAGGACTTTTATAACAATAGCGGGTGCCGAAACGTACCAGGACTTTTATAACAATAGCGGGTGCCGAAACGTACCAGGACTTTTATAACAATAGCGGGTGCCGAAACGTACCAGGACTTTTATAACAATAGCGGGTGCCGAAACGTACCAGGACTTTTATAACAATAGCGGGTGCCGAAACGTACCAGGACTTTTATAACAATAGCGGGTGCCGAAACGTACCAGGACTTTTATAACAATAGCGGGTGCCGAAACGTACCAGGACTTTTATAACAATAGCGGGTGCCGAAACGTACCAGGACTTTTATAACAATAGCGGGTGCCGAAACGTACCAGGACTTTTATAACAATAGCGGGTGCCGAAACGTACCAGGACTTTTATAACAATAGCGGGTGCCGAAACGTACCAGGACTTTTATAACAATAGCGGGTGCCGAAACGTACCAGGACTTTTATAACAATAGCGGGTGCCGAAACGTACCAGGACTTTTTGTTTGTGTTCGTGGGTGCTCCGGATAGAGTCGGTACGTCAAAGGATGTTTGCTGTTTGGTGTGGTCGCTTTTTTAGCAAACTCCTTGAGCATTCGCAAACAGCCTGTAGTTTGACTTGGAAACCCGGGAAATGTATAATTTTTTCATTCGTATTACTTATGACTATAGCATCAAATAACTATATTATAATTAATAATATATACTAATTAATAAATAGTGATCGAAACTAGAGATGAGCTTATGTAAATCCAAGATTAAAAATAACCGGATTAAATAGATAAATATATTATATTATTATATCTTATTTTTCGGTAGGTCAATTAGGGTAACCCTAATTGACCTACCGAAAAATAAGATATAAATAAATAGGGACATCTAATTTCTACTTACGTAGATAAATATATATATTACATAAAAGTCCAAAAATGTGTCTAAAAATTTTTTAAAACCTAACTATTTTTTAAAATAATTATATTGCTTCCAAGCTTATTACTTAAGGCACAGGCCTATGGGCCCTCACAAGACAAAATATTACATTGATATTTATCTTTTTTCCACCAAATGAACAGATTTCTATTTTTATAAAATTTCTATATGTTTTGGCGTTGTATTTTAGTAGAAATAATAATCTAAAATCAGGGATGATCGAGGATAAAATTTGTTTGACATCCAGACTCTTCGCCTTCTTTTACTATTGCCATTTTTTACCAACTGAACAATGATAATAAAAAAGCCGGCGCTTATACCGCGTTTTGATATAACCATATTACAATGTTAATGCAAGTGCAATATAGTTTTATTTAGTACTTAATGATGTAGTGTAGTATAAGAAAATAATGAAAAATAACTGGAAACAAGGACAAACGCTTGCAAACACCTGTTTGTCTAGATGCGCGTCCGGTGTGGATGTCATGTTTGCAGTTGTTTGCAAACCCTGTTTGCGAATGCGCGTTTGGTGTGTACGAGGCTTTATAGTCGTTTTATTAGGGTCCGTAGGCAAAACCAAGGACCCTCATATTTTCCTGCGTGTGTCTGTCCGTCCGTCCTGTCGCCTGCTCTCACGGCTACACCTTTCGTCCGATCACTTTGAAATTTGGCATGTATGTGTCTTGTACCCACCCACATATATTAAAAATATAGCGACTTGAAAAAAATATTTTTAAAAAAGAATTAGGGTAAAATACTTAAGGGTTAATTTTTTTTTTTCGACACCGTGAGGGGTATCATATGAAAGGGTACATCGAGCTGATTACAAAAATATATAATTCTTATTTTATAACTTTGATAGGGCGAGCGTAGGCAAGTTTGAAGTGGGTGTGAAACGTGTCCCCCCCCCCTTCTATCTCGCTTATGTGAGTGCAAAAAATCTGAAAAAATTCCTGAACATTCTTCGACCAAAAGTAAAGATACCACTTTTTGGAAATTTCGAAAAAAATATTATTTTATATTTTATTGACAAAATACGAATTTTTATATGTATGGTCTTTTCGGTGTATTTATATGGTTGTAGTCCGGTTCAGTGGCAAACAAATACTTTATCAGAAGTTTGTTTATGTGTTTTGAGAATATCAGACCCATAGGATAGTTCAAAGTAAGCTTTTTAGCATTTTAAAAAACACCATCAATAGGGTACTGCTTAAACTATACAGGGTTGCCTACGGACCCTCGCTGTGTGCTGACTAGCACACACTTGACCTGTTTATAAACTTTATTTTTATTATCGAATATTATAATTCATACCGGTGTTTTTAAACTGAAGTTTATATATATATTGAAGTGTCTGTTAACATGTTCAATCTTGCGAAGTACGTATAAGACCTAATATTATAAATATTTACTTATTCTTTGAATTGGTATCAAATTAACTCGATTCTAAGAAAGGTTCTTTGTATTGAGGGTCCACAGAACAAAGTTTTGAATTATTATACAATTTACTTAATGTGACTTGACATTAATTCTTTCTGTTAGCGTTAGTATTAAAATAACGTTAAATATTAATTGGAATAAGATTAGTGAGTTATTCCGAGTGACACTTGGCCGTGATTAATTGAGACCCTAGTTTTTAATTCAATACAAATCTATTCATATTTTTTTATTTACCTGTTGTACCGATGTTTCATCTTATTACCATTATACAGGTAAGGTCAGTTTGCCGAGCATGGGAGAAGTAAGAAAGAATTCTGTCCATGTGCCCAGTGTGGGAATAAAGGAAAGGGTTATTCCTCCACGCACAAAAAACAATCCGAAGGGATAGACCACAACAAAACAAAAAAAAACTTATATTTTAGAGATGTCTACGGTTTGAGGTTTAGAGGAATCGAGAGAGAGTTTCAGATGAATGTATTAACAATAATTATACATACAGAGGTAAGTTAAATGAAGTATTAACGTCATCACCTCTGAAGGTATTAAATCACTGGGTAGTTGAGTCGGGTCCGTAGGAGAGAGAACTATAAGGGTTTATTTGGTCTAAAATAAAGGCAGGTGACAAGGCGTAGTTTGATTTAGTACCTAAACGATTGTCTATATGATAATTTCAAAACCATATTATAATAGAGGCGTCAATAATTTCACAGTCCCGCGTGTCCGTGTCTCAGGCAACGCATAAACAGATATAATAAAAACCTCCAGTCCTGAATTACATTACACTTCCGTCCGCTTTAAATCTATCAAGTCGAGGACAAACACACCTGTATTCTCCAGCAGCCACCAACACAAATTCACATAATTGCTCTTTATATACCAGTAAACAATTCAAATTCTTCTCTCAAGTTTAGCCAAGTCAAATGTAGGTATAAGATATTGTCCAAGAAAAACCAAGGACTAAGAAATTATCTATTAAAGGTATCACCGGTCCTAGTAAACTTGAATAGTATGGTTAATGCACTTTTGCACTTACTTAAATAGTTTGCTTTGTTTAGCAATACTGAATAATAATATTTATTATCATTTGTATTCAATTGAATACAAATGCTCCTCTTTCTATCAGCTAGTGAGCAATAAAACTTTTATCAAAATGTTGACAAAATTATTTATTAAAAATTCATTTTTAAACGCATTCTTCTATTTTATTATTAACACAAAGGTAGCAGGAAGGGAAAATACAAAAAAATCCTTTAATAGAAATGTGTCAATCGCTATACTACATCCAACATTGGTTTGCCTACTATATCAAACATTTAAGTGCATGATGAATGAACTAATATTGCAACTTCTCTTTAAACTGTAAATAATAATCTTCGATAAATCTGTTTAGAGAGAAATCCTGCTTTAATAATGTAATTAGGGAATCCAAAGGGGGTTTAATGATCGCATGTGAGCTTATCAAAATATGTCTTATTATGTATATTCTTTATTTTACCACTTTGATCACTAACTTTTTGTTTCAACGTCAATAAATAAAATTAAGATATTCGTTATACAAGCCATTACATTGCAGTGATTAACTCATTAAACGTAAATAAATTCTATCGGAGAGTCAAATAGACGAGTGAAAGATTGATTTACACGCCTCTATATTCAAGATTCGATCTTCCAGCAAGGATTCTTCATTGCGTAATTTTGTCTTAGTTTGGTAAAGGATTAAAGAGTTAATTTATAGAGTCACGTGTACAACTTTTAAAGCTTAAAAGAAAGGAAAAAAAATGTTCCATATAAGGCAAATGGTTAAGTAATTTATAGATAATCGATGGAATAAAGCTCCGTTCTTTCTGAACAATATTAAAAAATATATATTTGAGAGGATTTAAATCCGTGAAAGAGTTTTAACACCTTTATTGGAAAAGCGGTAAGCGCAGAGCTTGACTACCAGATTATTAATGGGAAGTTTGTATTTATTTTTTTTTTTTTTTTTCTGCTTCTTCTTTTTATTCTTCTACAGCTTTTTATAATGGTGCTTGTTATTTTCTCAATAACAAGTATCGATAAATCAATAGAGGCGGAGAGGTAAGGATTGCAGGTAGCCAGGTTAAGTCATTGAAATACCGGCTCCAGTGCAGCACTAACTTCTATGAGAAGCAAGAAACACGATATACGCCGTCATAAACGCAAACTGGTTGAAGTGATTTAGACTACCGTCTGAAGCTCTCGGATATTAGTGGCTGGAAAGTTTGGGCGTCACGCGTGTAAAAGCGGGATGCGAATTTAGAATTTACAACTAGGCGGGACACAGCCATGATGGATGGTCATTTTATACCCTTAAAACATATAATGGATATTTAACGTAGTTTTTAAATTTGTCACGTGACTTCCGATGTTTATTATTAATGAGATAATTGCTTTTATTTCACCCTCCGACTTAATTCTTTATTATTAACTTTCCCGAAATTAATCTGGTTGAGAGTTTTGCAGAAAAGTCGTTTTTTATTTTCTTATTTATACAACGATTTAGATTTTCATATATTTATACGTTAAAATAAATTTGTAAATTTCTATATTGATAGATTTTAACATTTAAAGTTCCCAAAAATTAGTTATTGAGAAAAAATGTCTGTCGGTCATCTGTGCAGATGCGTGGATACGAAATTTGGAGGTGACAATATTCGGCTCCAACAATTTTTATTACCATTTCAAGTACTAGATTTATCATAGTATTTCGTTATCCCGGATAAGATATTCTTGAATAAAAGTTGTGTCTGACTGTCGGATCGATTTCTGTCGTTCATTTCGCTTTGTTTACAAGATCACTTATGTATTAAAATTAATAATGGGACATGGGGGCCCATATGGGGGGGGGCAAGCAGGGGCGTTTGCCCCCCCCCCCCCCCCCCTAAACTAAATTATAGTTCAATTTATAAAAATAAATTTGTAAATTTCTATATTAATAGATTTTTTAGACATTTAAAGTCCCCAAAAATTAGTTATTGAGAAAAAATGTCTGTCGGTCATAAAAAAATTAATAAATTAAAGCCTTAGGGTAATTGTGTATATATAGTTGTAGTAATATGTAGTTATATTATGTAGTAAATATAAAAAAGTACCGAAGATTATAGATAAATAATATTAAATCAAATTCCATCATCTCACCTCTCTCCCTTGATACCGTAAGGACACCCTATATTTTAATTATATTAACACTCTCTTATCAATTCTATCACTATCGACTAATCACTAATCTTCTCTAAGTTTCAATTTTATGCAAAATTACGCATTGAATTCTAGGAGTTTTCGTTGGAGAGAGGGATGATGATACTACATGGGCACGAATACTAAATATAAGTCCAAGTAAGATCAGTCCTATCTGTTCCGCTTGTGCCCACAAAGATTCAAATTGTTCTTTCTCTTTTGAAATCTCTGATATAATATTATATTAGTACATACTTTCATTTGCACCAGTAGCGTAACTATGGGACTATGGGTGCCAGGGGGCCCGCAAATCCATTTTATTTATTAAAAACAATCCCACACTTTCTGTTCTGAATGATTTTTTTTTTTTGCTCATCAATTTTCTTTGGCGAGGGGCCCCCAATGCCCTAGCACTGGTTTGCATGTGTTTAGAAGTTACAATAACATACAAAGAAAAAGAGACCAAAAAAAGTTACTCCCCCCCCCCCCTAAATTTTGGATATGGGCGCCCATGAGCAGAGAATGCTTGTTCAAAAATTCCGAATGTAAAACATAGTTGCATAGTAGAACTATGTAGGAATACTAAGGTTAGAAAAATCAAAACTTCAGAAAGGAAACATAATCGATTCTTATTAAAATATTAATAAAATACGTCAAGAAACGAAAAGAGTAAACCAAAGCAGAAAAGTTATTTTCACAAAGCAATAATAATTAAAATTTCACATGGTTAAAGCGAAATGGCCGGTGTAAAACGGGATACTTCATTTACGTAGAATACAAACCTTGTATTATTTTGCTATATAGTAAAATAATATGCAGCCTTAAATAGAAAGGCACGTGTAATGGAAGAGATGAGTGACGTATCTTCAAGAGCTGTTTCACTCGCAGTTTGGACGGAGAGGATTTAGGGAAAAGAGCTGGAGGCATCGGACCTGTCTCGAGAAGGAATCTCGCCTTTATTGCCTGCGTTTAAAAGGCTACAAAATGTCTGTAAGGTCTGAAAGCGTATAAAGTGTCCGCGGAGCGGTGTAATAGGCCCCGCATTAGCGTACTAATAATAATTACCTAAGGGAGAGACTAGGACAGAGAACAGGGAATCTGTTTGACAAGGTACTATCTAGTCGATCCTTTCTCCTCTAGCTGTAGCATAGTAACGCAATCTCTGGAAATCCTTTAATGCCTTTATGACTGCTGAATTCCTCTAGGAGAAGTGTGCCAAGACACTGCTGAAACAGGAAACATTTAAATGAGCCTGATTATTAAAAGAATCCTGAGCACTATTTTCAATTCGTCGTGTAAAAATGGTTATTTAAAAGTATATAAAATAACCTTTAATTACAAAAAAATTGTATCGTTCGTTTTAATTATTAAAAATAAATAATTACACTCACACACATATATAGGTATATATATACGTATGTCCCAGGATCGACTTGACGATACGTGTAGTCACCTAAATATTTCATTTTTCGACAAAAAGTCATTTTTGATCATCCCTCCTGCATGTCTTCAAATGAAGATTTATCGCATTAAAAATGTTGTTCCATGTAACCTGTTCCTAGAAATTACGATTTCTTAAAATCGCACAAGAGGGAACTGGTCTAAATTTTAATTTTATGAAAAAATGTCATTCGTTATAAAAAATTATATTTTTAAAAATAAGAAAGAAAATACAAAAAAATAACCATCGTATTTCACCTCCCCCTCTGTAATTTTTAGGAACAGGCTACAAGGAACAAAATTTTTAATGCTATAAATCTTCATTTGAAGACATGCAGGAGGGATGATCAAGAATGACTTTTTGTCGAAAAATGAAATTTTTAGGTCACTTCACGTATCGTCAAGTGAATCCTGGGACATACTATATATATATATATATATATATATATATATAAAAGGAAGGCTCACAAAATGGACGATTTTTAAATAAGCAGCCCACTCGGTTTTTTTTTAAGTTAAAATAAAAAATAGTTGCATATTTTATCAGCAAATTTCATACCATTTAATTTTATATTTCTTTTATCAAAAATGTGTTTTTTTGTGAGTAATAGCATCTAGAAATATGAAATGTGAAAACAAGATAAATAAATATATCTAATAAATCCTCCATAAATTGTTATTATCTATATTCACATGTAAGTATTTAAATATAAAGGCAGTGATATTTCGACAGTTCTC
Organism: Gerris lacustris; assembly: GCA_951217055.1. Lineage (NCBI taxonomy): Eukaryota > Metazoa > Arthropoda > Insecta > Hemiptera > Gerridae > Gerris > Gerris lacustris. The sequence continues at coordinate 112,274,603 of OX578276.1, forward strand.
ACACTTGAGAAACAAGATGAAATAAATAAAAAGATTAAATTGTAGGAACAAATTGTTCTTTTAAACTGGATAATTATGTAGTTTTATGTGTAGGGTAGGAGGGAAGCGTGCTCTGACGGAGATAGAACTAATTGAAACAGGTGATTTACGCCTAATGTTTCTCTGAGTTTTATGTCCTAGGAGGTCTGGCCGATAATCGAGAGGACAGTGGTAATAAATTAAAAGATTAAACAACGTTAGGATGCCTAGAACCTAGAACTAGGGCCTCCGTCAAACACCGAAATACTGAAGGATTAAATCACAAAGGTAATGATTTTTTGTAAGTAAATCGTCTCTAACACAGTTTTTCCTCCACAGTACGCAATTCAAAGAAAAAGAGTCATCTACTCAGATAAGTAAGTAAATTGTCAATTCAATTTATGGACAATGTTTTCCTCGAAAGTAAAAGTTTAGTATTTAGGAACTTGGTAACATATCTTCAATCAAGGTTGGAGTAATGTATCATGGTAAGGTTAGATTTATTTATTCGTTTAATAGATTTTCCTATAATGTTGCGAATAGATAAAATAACAGAGAATCAGGTGCCGAGAGCAGAGACCAACTTGTAAACAAGTCAGAACCCCGTTATGTTTTCACATCTATAATAAATCAAGGGTTATACGCCATTATTTAGGCTCCTTTTATTTAAAGGGTGGAACATTCTAGACAATTCTGTTTGTAGAATCAACCTCATATCTTCTGCAAGGATTCTCTTATGCCATTATAAAGAGATATATGTCATACTGAGAGGCATACAAATTGGGGTCGTTCATAGGTTGATGTAAGGTTTTAACGTTGAAGAGAATATCATATAGCTCTTATATAGTGAGTTATAAAGTATTTAACAACTGCATAAATAGGGTCTTATTAAGGTGTGTATTCGTTATGCTCTACCATTAGATATACTTCAAGAGGGCACAAAAAATGAGTTGCGAAAAAAGCAACTTCCAGGCGTATTCATAACTCCATTATTCAAATCAACCACATTATTATTATGAGACATAAATGCTTATACATATAGTTAACGTACATAAAAGACATATATTTGACCAAAAAAAGCTACTATCAATTATTACTACATTTATAATTACTTTTATAAATAAAATTTTTTGTTGACAAAAAAGTCTAAAGAAGTAACTTCAACAATGTTAGTCTTCTAGGCGAGATTGATAGATCATAATTTCTAAATGTAGATAGACTGTACACTCAGCGCCAGCGCAACACTCATGTCCACCACAGGCGAGATGGCGTGCGGTGTTTAGCCGCCCTAGTAGTGTAGGAATTAATTTTTAAAGGGTTTTCCCATTTTAAGATGCCTATTTATTTTTCTTTATAATCGTTCATGTCAATATGTTTCACTTAAAAATTATTAAAAACGAATAAATATAATATTATTTATATAATATATATTATTTATTATAATATTATTTTTAGGATACAAAAACAATAGATACCGCGCAACCAAGAACCAATCCGAAATGCGATGAACTCACCTAACCTAAAACGAAACCTAAAATTGTGGGTCAGGTGTTAACTAGAGGTGTGGTATCCTAGAGAGGTGAGGCATGTTTCACACTGATGAAAAAGAAAAAAAAATGGCCGACGGGTGACCAACGAAGGGTTACTTACTTTCCACTGAAAGGTCAGATCATTTAACCTTGCCTTTTTTTTACAAATATTTTTATTTTAATCAATATATATCACACACAAGCTCGGAAAATATGTGGCGCTAGCTTAAGGAGAAAACGGAAAGCCGTGTTATTAGTCAAATGAATGTTCTCGTAGCCTTTAGGATTGGTGCATTGTGAAACTAGGATCTATTCGGTATAATATAAAATAATTACAAGATAAAAAGAACTTTTTATATTCTAAGTTTTTAAATTTTCTGTTGAATCATATTATTAGGCCAATAATATACATTCGTGCTTGCATTAATTAGGGTAAACGATTTTTTTTTTTAGGATTGTTTTGTATAGTAAGAGGAGCATGAAACCAAGTTTGCGACCTCGAAAGCCCTGGGGACAACTTTTGGCAGGCGAAAAACCTCGCACTTTTTCAGTTGTTTTAATATAACTCATGAACGACGCCGAAATCAGGAAATAGTATTCTCTCCGAAATAAAAGTAGACAAAAGTCTCTACAAAATGCACTAGTCAAACTTAATTTTATGTTATCCTAAACCATTTCTACAGGGCTTTGAAGTTTGACAAAATTATTTTTTTAAAAAAAAATCAGGATTTTACTCATTTTTTTGACATTTATATAGTCGTTTATGGTGCCCATTATACACACACACACACATATATATATATATATATATATATATATATATATATATATATATATCGAATTTTGAGTAGTTACCGCAAGTTTGTACGTTATCGAATGAGGATATCCCTTCAACTTCATTCTCTCATGTAGACTCGATAAGTGTGTTGAGTGCTACGAGAGACTTCGACTCTGCTGATGATGGCGTTTAGCCGAAACCGGTCCAGTGATCTCCAGATCAAGCAAGTATTGACGGTAGGGATATCCTCATTCGATAATATATATATATATATATATATATATATATATATATGTATCTATGTAGGTATATATATACATATCATCAATATAACATCATAAAAATATATAATGGGCACCATAAACGACTATATGAATGTCAAAAAAATATGAGTAAAATCCTGTTGGGTTTTTTTTACATAATTTTGTCAAACTTCAAAGCCCTGTAGAAATGGTTTAGGATAACATAAAATTAAGTTTGGCTAGTGCATTTTGTAGAGAATTTTGTCTACTTTTATTTCGAAGTGAATGCAATTTCTTGATTTCGGCGTCGTTTATGTGTTATATTACAAAAACTGAAAAAAGTGTCAAAATTGCGAGGTTTTTAGCCTACCAAAAGTTGTCCCAGGGCTTTCGAGGTCGCAAACTTGGTTTCATGCTCCTCTTACTATGCAAAACAATCCTAAAAAAAAATAGTTTATCCTAATTAATGCAAGCTGGACCCCTCTAAGGTTACCTATATATTGGTCTGTATGTAGTGTTGATTATATAATTGTTATTGTTATATATAATGTTAATAAAAAAAAAAATTACGAATTTATTTACTTAATATAAATGACAACCAACTAGACAGCTGATCTTAAACCTATAAAAGGACAAATCTTTGTACAACGGATCTCGCCAACACCGAATCTAAACCGTGCCATCGATATGCCCCCGTGTAAGGGGCGGTAAGAGAAAAAAAAAGTACAGATGCAGAAAAATTAAACCGATACCTAGGACACAATTGTAAGCAAACCTGGTTGACACATGTCAATTAATTTATTTCATTGTTTAATATTCCTGTTTTGCTGTCATTTAATGTTTATCTCTTAAAATTTCAATAAGTTTTTACCTAAAAAAAAGGCCTGATATGATCATTCTTGAACATTTTAACAATTTTATCAGCCATATCAGGTACTTAAATAAAAGTCATACATTTTAAACCCGTAAAAATGAAGATCATAAATATGGGTCATGTAAAAACAAATAAAATAACTTGTGAATGTTTTCCGAACTAACTTTCCATACTTGTGGACTTTTTCCGAATTAACATTCCATACAGCAAAATTTGCTGGAAAAGAATTAAATTCTGCTGAAAGATGGCTGAAAGTATTAAAATAATGCATTGTCATCGTATTCTGAGCTATTCTGAAAGTTTCAAATGTCTAGCTACTCGGGAATTTAGTTAAAAATCGATTGCAAGATTTGTACTGGACAAACAAACAAACAAGAAAGTAATCTAATAAAAACGTAGTAAAAAATTAAACAAACTTTTATAAATTCTTTAAAAATATTTAGTTCTTCTTTCTATAACAGGAAACTTCGTTAATAAGTCCTTTCTTACTATCCACATTCATTCAGTTATTTTAGCAACCAAGTCAAGTCATAATAATTTATGCTAATGACTAAGTGAATTAGCTATCAGAGTATGGAATTACTTTATTTAAGTGCGCGTATGTAGATACCATTTCCTGTTAAACAGGATACAGAAATATAATCCTAAAAATAGAGTGGGTGTACTCAGTTACAGGAATTTTTGAACCACAGATTTATGTAATAATAATAAAACATACAATTATATATATATATATATATATATATATATATATATATATATATATATTGTTTTTGTTTTTTTCAATAACACAATTGTTTGAAAATTCACTCTTTAACAAAGTAATGGAACAGGTTAACCCACGCGGGAGCCGACTCGTGTCTTTGCTAATGAGTCGAGGATGTCACACATAATCCCGTTGTTTTTACGTAATAATAACTAAAATTTAAACCTTTCATAACATAATTTATTAAGCTTTTTGTGACATTTAACTTACAAGAATGATAAGCAAAACATGTATTGAACATTAATTTCAATTTTAATTCGTATGAAATAAAATTTGTAGTATTCAATTAATGTTATTTATTATTAATAGGCATCCAACGTATTTTTCATAAAGAAACTTTTTTTAATTTCACAGTTGTAGTTTTGATAATAAACATAGATTAGTAAGAGGATTAGAGTTATTTTTTTAATCCTATTTTTCCTTTTTTTTATTGACTAACAGCCACATAAATTTCAATGTTATTGATACATTGTTGTTGTATTTTGAGCGGCGAATAACATGAAAAGGGTATTATCCAGTAACTAATCCCTTCGCGTGAAAAATTTTTAGTTAAAAAATTAACAAATTTTAAATAATAAGCCAAAAATAATAATAATATAAAAAAAAAATAAAAAAAATAGGGATGATAAGTTAGGAGATAATTAGCTATTAGTATATATTATTACAAATTAACCAAATCTCTTGGCCACTGCCTCCTCAGGCGGCGAGGTATGGGTTATCTGGGATGGTTTGGGAAGAAAAGACTTCTTCTAACTAAAGGATTGGGATGATTGTATAAGGACTGATGGAATTTCTGGTATAGGGATATAGATAGGTCATGGACAAAAGGAACATTAAGATCATTGTGGAGGGGGAGGTTGGATACATAAAATGGAGCATCGGATTTTGGATTAGAGTTATTATTTTTTAAATAGGCACTTCACTATTTATAAGGCAAACCTGTGTATTGTTAAGGATATAACGTTCATTGTTTATAGTTTGAATTGTTTTGTTGACAAATAGAGATTATAATGACATTATGGTTAATTTACACCGCATTTTGACTAATTTGTTTTTCCTAGTTCGTTTGATGAATATGTGATGGATGGTGATATGATATTCTGATATTGTGAATGCACCTACAAAATAAAAGTTAGTCATAATTTCAGATTCAGAAGACAGTAATTCATAAATACGCGTTGAAACACAAATTCATAAACATTTTACATTCATATTCCTTATTTTTCTATCTAGTTAAAGTTAGAAAGTTGAAAATGTAGGTGGTTTAAATCAGGGTATATATATATTTTTTTATCTTTGATCATGCCGACCGCTGATTTAGTAACAAAAGAGTAATTTAGGAAATAGTTTGAACGTGTGCACGACTTTACTCTAGCGGAATTGAGTATTTTTATAGTAGGTGCGTTCATATGACATTATGCATAGAGTGCGAGGGTGAGTTAAAAGCCCACGCTCTAGTTTACAGAAGCAATTATGAAGCGTAGAAAACGCACAATGATGATGGGGGTGGAGGCGGATCACCCTCGACATTAGTACCGGCAGTGAATAGAGTAAGCATTCGTACATACGAACGTGTAGATATATCACAAGTAGAATAGTATACCCACGCAATTTTAAAAAGCGTCCCCTGTCCTATATCAAACAGTATCTCCCTTTCTGCAGGATAAAACACAGCAATGTCAATTAGGTGTTTTATAAAAAATTATCTGAAGCTTAAACAGGATGTTACATATTAAAATATAATTTTATACTCCACAAATAATAAAATATGAATATAAATATATAATTATGTCTTTCAATTTTAAATTAGTTAATTTTACAAAAGGATACAAGAAGCGTAATATCAGTTAATTTAAAATTTAGATAAAAGATTTTTTAACTAAACATTAAGATTGTAAACTCAATAGATTAGCCGCGCTCAGGTTTGCCTTATATAAAGCTAATGCTGCAAAAGCTAATGCTCCATATAAAGCTTTTGCGGCTATTAAAATTTATTTTTAAGTTCGAAATAAAAAAGAAAAACATGTTTGTAATTATCCAAAAAATTGTATATCTTATATGAAAAATGAATATTCTTGTAATTTTATAAAAATAAATAAATTATTATATTATATATAGATAACTTAGCTATAATTTAATATTTATGTATTCATGTACGGCTATCTTCATAATCCTAATAAAATACCCTGTACGAAGCTCTTTCTGAAATCAAGTTAAGACAATAACTTAAACCTTTAAACTTTTATATTCAGTAGTAGGGTTCGAAAGTCTTCAACTTTCTGACCAATAATATAAGGAGCACGGTTAAGGAATCCGGTGCTCTCGGTAAAAAGGGGGAAACAGCGCGGCATTAAGTTCAAGCATTTGATATAAACTACGGTCAGTCATTGGCTACAGGAGACCTATAAATAATAAGGAGGCTTGAAACCTGATAACTAAATTAGAGCCGGGAGTTGTTTATATCGGGCAGATACTATCTGGTGGCTGGTCTCGCGGGATTTATGGAACAGTCTCTTTACTTTAGACGGTATCGACTCCATACAGATCCTCGATTTTTGCCAGGTTTTGTGTTCAACCTGTTTCTTTGACCACTATAAATATTCTGGGTGCCGGTACTCCTACCCCAAAGTCACCTCCGTTATGTCCACACTGAGTATATATTGATTAAGCCTGGGACATCCTTCTTTTCCCTTAGCGACACTGAAGAACTTTTAAGTTCCGCGGCCTTTTTTATATTTATACCTACACGACAGATATCACGAGCTCACATATCGGCTTATATATAATTTTCAAAATAAATACTTACATCATTTCTGTACAAAAATATCAGGGATTATATCATAAGCAAACTAAATAAAAGGCAAGGTAAAGTACTGTTACAGTTATCTAACTTTACTAAAGCTTAATCATAAGACTTTATTTTATATAAGAAGGTCCAACGTTTTTCTCCTTCACATCTTGTGAATTTTTAAAAAAATAAATAAATAAAATCAGGTGGAACAGGAGATGTTAATACCCTTTGTCAAGAGGTCTTGTTGGAGAGGTCAGCAGCACGATTCGTCTCAAGGAGCTCGCGCCAGGGAGACGTCCCTCCACCCTCCGATTGTTTCCCAAGAGTCAAGACTACTCGGACGTCTGGTAATTTATAATGTTTCCATCTTTGCCTTCCTCTGCTCGTACCAAAAAGAACATGCGCTCTTACAATACCACCGAGAAATAAATAGATACATATGTACCTGTCAATGCGTAAGGTTGTGAGGACGCGACATCACTATTGCCCAAGGATTTCTCTGTTTTCTTCCATCTCATGAATACATTTTTTTCAATCCCTAACGGCATCCCTGTTCTGCACAACAAAGAAAACCGAACCTGTGCGTTGCAAATATTTGGTAAGCAAGAGTGTGACTGATTAAAATTTCTAATGACCATGCTGTAATTCATTCTTTACTCCACTACTCCACTTCAAGTTATACTTCAAGTTATACTCCACAACAAATTAGGGTATAGGGATAGTACCTATGTAAAGTCTTTTATCTACGATTGATACGAAATATAAACATTGTATCTCTGTTTAGATGCGTAGAAAGTGATTCTTTACGTACTTGTATTCATTGCGCATGCGCGTCTCATAGTTCTGAAGAATTCCTCTTCTTTACCACCCTAGGGCGGTAAAGAAGAGGAATTCTTCAGCTTTACGCACGATTAGCGAGTTTGTTTACATTTAACAAACTAATTTGCTGTTCTTTTATTAAAGTAACTGTTTATATCGAGATTTTAGTGAAAAACAATGAGTGAATCAAGTGACTTTGACGAAAATGTGGAGAATAATACTCCTCCAGAAATAATTAATTCGGCAAAAAAAAGCAACTCAAGTATTAATGCCATCTTTATTAAGAGAGAGATACGAACTTACATACATCAAGTTTATTTTTTTCTGTATTTATTATTTAAATCTAACAATCGTAGATAAAGTACGGTACGCAACTCGTGCGAAAACGGCATTTTGTATTGCTCGTGTGGTTTTACTACCCTCGCTATTGCTCGGGTGCAAACTCCACACTCGCATGCAAAATGCTACTTTCCGCACTCGACGCGTAATGTACTATTCCCATTTTTTTTTTTTATTTTTACCATTCTTCTAATATTTATAAGAATGAATTATACTATTGTCAAAAAAGCTATTTAAAATTATAAGAAAAGACCCGACAGGATTGGTCCAGTTCTACACTCACATTATTTTAAATTCAATTAGGACATATACAGTAGAATATTGTACAAAGTAAACTGAGAGAATAGAGAACCACGCCTAGTCCTAGATACACTAAGGAAGGATTGTTCAGCGTGGGGTACTCGCCCACCCCTCGGCTCAGGTGGCGGAGGCTGGGAGCCACCGCCTCCCTCCTACCTAGCCACGACAAATAGACAGCCTATCATACGTGTCTCACATTCATATAGATACAATAAACGCTGCATTTGAATACACCGACCCTAATTTGATTCGCTCTGGGTACCCCTGCCTACGAACCACTATATTAAGGCGAAATTGCTCCCAACCTTATTCTCCATTAATAAGATCCGTAAAACACCTCTAGCATTCTAATGAAGTTTAAAGAGCCACAAATCACTATACATGCTCCGTTAATTACCTGCTCTAGCACTTCCGGTATATATCAATTTGTAGAGAGAAAATTTAAAATAAATAATATATTATTTCAAGGACGGTTAAAGGCAGCACTAAAAAAGCTTATTCAAGTATCGTTGTTAACATTTTACTGCATACTCGTACATACACACACACACAAATATATATATATATATATATATATATATATATATATATATATATATATATATATATATATATATATATATATGTTATATTGTTATATGAATTAATTCAGGATTTTAAAAGAATAAATTTTCTTAATTAAATTCTAATTAATTTTAATTAATTAATGTCTTAGTTTTTGTAAGAGATTAGATAAGTTTAAAAATAAATAAATCAATAAAATGTTGGCGGCAGAATGCCGGAAAAATTCTTAAATTTGCCATGAGAAAGAATAATGGAAATGAGATTAAAATGTGAAAATAAAACTCCAATTTACTTTGAATATCGAATTTCCCTATAAAATCAAATTGATATTTAAAACACATTTACATAAATATAAGTAAACGAACTTACTTAAATTATCTTTGTCAGACAATTTGTTCTTTTTCTTTTCAGAGCATTATATTTATTACTTAAAACATTGCCGCTTAAAAAATAAACTGTATTTTGTTGTAATCTTTCTCTTCGTAACGGCTGGACCTGTTGATTCTCTTTTGAGGAAATCCCTAAATCCCCTGATAATTTTAATAAATACATTTTAAAACGATCCTAAAGTAATAAAAAGAAAAACCTTACCGGGCCCCGAAGAAAGGAATTTGTCGTATCCTTGAGATATGTTACATTATAAAGATACTATACACAATATTTCTTCTTTACTCCATAGTTATCTAAGGAGATGAAGTGTCCTGATGGAAGTTATCTCTAGGAGAAAAACATCGGTACCATAAATATCCTTTGTCTTGGAGATCCTCGCACCGGGAGAGACCTAATTAAAACCGGAGATACGGATCTGACAGCACGCGCCAACACATTTCTCTTCGTTTTATTTTTACACATACATATGGAACACATTGAATAAGCTATGTTTATGGATTATTGAAGTAACGCAGACGTTTCTCCCTGATAAAACTCATGGTCTTTTCCCGATAAAACCATACACTTGATACCACTCTACATTGTTGGGTCCCATTTGAACTGCGCCTATAGTCTTCTTTTTGTAGACATTTCATTGCCTTTGAGGAATAATATAACGATATATCAGTGTCGATTTATTCAAATGATGCAGATACATTAATTTAGAATAAATATCCAAGTATGTATATTGAAACTCTGTGTGCGGGATTCAACTTGGAACATGCAGGATTACATTCTCTCTTTATCATCGTAAAAGGAAATACATTTTAATTATATATAGATAAAGTTATCGCAAAAATTCTTTTTGCCACACAGTTTAATTTTACCTCCGTTTAATTAAACTTCACTTTACACAGAACTAAAAGTTTAATCACTTAATAAATCAAGCAATACGTCTTCCTCCTCGTGGAGAAAACACTTTTTCTTTTAAAATGTTATCGTGGTAATATGATCTAAAATTAATGGTTCTCTTATAGAAAAGGTGCCCCCTTTTTGTATAGGAAATATATCCCTTAGTCTAACTAAATATTAAGACAAAGGGAGATTCAGTCCAATACGCTTTGGGACAAAGGAATATCACACTTTTATATAAAAAAAAAAGTGTGTATTCGGTTGTCCGAAAGTATATTTGATTAAAAAAAAGTGGGGGGCCCTTTTCTATAGAAGTGCCAAATTAATTTAGCTACATATGTACTGAGCTGGGACTGGATTGAAGTGTGTAAAGGCCCAAAAAAACATCTTGTCCGAAAGGGAAAATCTAATTAATTATGTTTTACTACAATTCAGCTAAAATATTTTATCCTTTTTACTTTTCCTCACTACAAATAGTAGGAAAAGTATTGTTTTCACCAAAAAAATTTTTTTCGAGATTTCAACGGAATTATCCGTTTTAGGTGTTTTTAAGACATCCTGAATGGTTTTCAGCATGACGTGTGTTTGTGCATGACGTGTGTGTGTATGTGTGTATGTGTGTTATCATCGTAGCGCCCAAGGTATATAACCTAGAGAGTTGAAACTTGGCAGAAAATCAGTCCAAACCTGTAGTTGTGCCGCCCGGAAAATCAACTTTTTCCGCCATCTTGAACCCAGTTTGTTGAGTCAGCAAAAATTTAAAAAAATCGTAATAAATCGAAAATGGTCCTGATCGAGTTCAAATTTGGCTCGAATGTACCTGTCTGTATGACAAACAAGCCCACTAAATTTCATTTTGATTTTGGCTGCCATTTTGAAGTTATAAATTTTTGAATTTTTAAACTTTGACGGTTAATAATACTGAAATTACATATAGGTTTTTGACCTATAGCATATTGTTGGAACTGGAAAAAATTAAGGAACAAATATAAAATAACCCGATGAAATTCTAATAATTATTTTAAAAGTTATAAGTGAAAATAATTATTTATTAGTGCGATAATTTTGATGACAGTCACCCATCCAAGCACTGACCACGTCCAATGCTGCTTCCTCCTGCTGCGAAGCAGCAGGAGAGGCCACTTTAGTGGCCTCTGAAGTGAGGATAAGTTCCGAGGTACCCCGTACCTTATTTTTTTTAATTAAATATGATTATTTAATTTTGTTTAAGATATTCATAATAATTGTTTGACAAACACTGGATATTTATACCGTTTTATGTGTATCCGCTATATATTATCGTCGAACGTGAAATAAATGTTCCAACATTACCAGCACCTTCAGCATATATATCCTTATGTCACTTATACGTACATAGATGAAAAAAATCTCACCTACACTATACACTAATAGTCAGGGTGCCCATAGGCAAAATAGTAACTTATACATACTCTTTCCTAACCTTTTTGTATGGCTTGTTTAGGCCAAATCTGACACCGTTTTCCTCTGTGACTTTTTTTAGTTTTGGGGCGTTTTTTTTTTGTACCCTAAAATTTTGACGCGTCTGACTAGAAAATCAAAAAAAGTTCTGCGTCAGACAATATTAAAATGTTGATTTATAGAGTTCAAATAATGTATCTTGAGAAAACCAGCCAGTTATTAATTAATGATATTAATTAATTTTAATTAATAATAATGGATATTAATTAATATGAACTAATATTAATTATTATTAATAACCAGCTTAATGTTCACTTAAGCAATAAAAAATGTAAAAGGATTTTAGAAATATTGTTTTTGTTTTTTAAATTTACCCTGTATCTTCGAAATTAAAGAATTTTCGAAAAATCGTCTAAAGTATAATTATTCTTAAAATTATGCAAGAATATCCAAAAATAAAAAATACGCTAACAACGACAAATAGTTCACACTCAATTTTAATAACAATAGTATATAATGGAACATCAGAATAGTAGCGTGGACAAGTTAAAAGAAAGAAGATTACACAGAAACGTTCAAAACGCTTGAAGATTATTTATAAATAAAGTCAAAATTTGAGGAGTAGTATATAAAGAGCATTTATATAATCTTTCCTTTATTTATATAACATTCCTATTCTGTTTTTGTGATACATTATTTATTAAATTACGTTATTTTGCTTCCGAGTCTACCAAGATTCAGCCGTGTTACTACTTAACTGGTCCTCCATTTCTTTTAAATTCTTCTGTTTTATGAAGACGTTGATAAATGCTTTGGAAGGTTTTTCTATCCGGAACATGTTGATAAGGAAAATGTTCCCTGTTCAACTTAGCCTCTGCCAAATTATATATATATATATATATATATATATATATATATATATATATATATATATATATATATATATATATATATATATATATATATATATATATATATATAATAAGGATATATATTATAAGTATGTATATATGTGTGTGTGTAAATTACCCTGCATATACACATTGTAAATACTAAGAAAAGTAGTACTACCACTACCATAAGTACACTGTAAGTATACGTTATAAGCGTGAGGACAGGTCCTTTCATTCTTTAGATAAGTACTGATTTATGTTTTAAACCCCTAAAAGTAAAAAAATTAGCTATAAAATATGTTCTGCAGTTTTCATTTGCGTTTTATTGTAGCTATAGTAAATATTAGATTTAAAACAATGTTCATTAAGCTTAATTATCACGGTTGATTAGATGTTTTAAACTTATGAATTATGTGTGTAGAGTGTAGACGCTTTACTCGATTGCGTTCAAAATGGCAGCATGGGGCTGGTTGTTACGGGGTGCCCCATTACTTCTTATCTGTAATAAGTAATGACCATTATTATTAAATAAACTGTTTCAACTGAGATATTGTTCAAGTGATACTTATAATGAATAAATGCTATAAGAAAAAAAAAATCATTTTTTATGTCTAACAGGAATCATTTTCTTATTTAGAGTAGTATTTAGCTATTTTCTTATTTATGAGTAGTATAAAATTAATTATAAGTAAAACTTTTTTCTGTTTTTTATTTTATTTTTAGGAATGAGCCACCAAGCTGTTTACGAGCAGGTCAAAGTTCAGCGGTTAAATATGATTAACTTATAAAAATATTTTGCTTTTCTCTCTATTTAAATGTTTCTGACAAATTTTAAAATAGTCAATATTTATCAATTTTTTCCCTAATTTTTACTTACATTTTATTATTTTTTGGGTCATACCTATTTTTCCTAATAAGTACCAAAATATAAAACAAATTGAATTTGATGTTGTTTAATTTTTCTAACCCAAGCAACCTAATGTAATTGAAGTTCTTGAAATCATATTAATTGCATCTAATATGCATAAAAATGTGTTCGAATGAGGTACTTGATAGATTCAAGACATTTGGAACGTCCATAAATAATTTTTAAAAACTCTCAACACGCAAGTTCCATTACCAATATAACTGTAACAACGTACCCTCATAGCGGGGTAGGTTCACTGAGAAAAAAAAGAGGCGATTTTTGGGTAGCCGCTGACCAAAAATATTGTTGCGGCCGGGACCACCAGAAGTTCGTTGCGATAACAAGTCGAGTTTAGTAGACCGTTAACAATAGACTTTTAGTAGCTGTAATTGTAATTTGTATTGTAGCGGTAACCAAGAAAGTTTGTAACTGTTATTAAATGGAAGAAAATCTGTATTCACTGCAACAATGTTTGTAGTAACCGTCAACAGTCTGTCCAGTCACGGCAATTATTTTTATAGTTACTGCGACTACACTTTTTTTGCCAGAACATAAATAATAGTTGCTGTAACTACAAAATTTGTTAGCGCTGCTGTGTAATTAATGACCCCAACAATATATACTTTACGCTAGCTACATTAATTAGTTTTCTCAACTATAACAATAGTTGCTGTGCCTATTTAACAGTTGCTGTAACTCCAAAATTTGTTCCCGCTGCTGTATAACATAATGACTCCAACAATGAATGTAATTCCCCCAATTATGTATATAGTCACACCAAACATAACGTTTGTCATCCTCAACAATAATTATATCCCCCTCTACTACTCTTTTGGCTCCTGCATAGTTGCAGGAACCAAAAGAGTAGTTAAAAGAACTATCCATGGTGGGACCTGTAGTAGTACGCCCTCTCCGATTACATAATATATTATTGTTTATACAGTTAAGTGTTTTAGGCCAAGCAATTTATTGAAAGCAAAATTATTTAGAATTTATTGGAATCATTTTAGATTGCTTCCAATAATAATCTTTTTTAAATTTATAACTTTGTTTGCTTTTAATAAATTGCATAACCTGAGACACTCAACAGTATAAACAATCATCTATTTTGCAATCGGAGGGTGCATACTACTATAGGTCCCACCATGGATAGCTACCGTAACATTTACAGGGAACTATACTACTACTAGTACCCTGAATTCATACTTACTCATTGAATGTGACTTTTTATTTCATTGCTTTACTGACTAAGTATGCAAAGCATAAAGCACGACATCGAACTTACTTAAAAGTTACAACTTTTGTATTGAAACAAGTCAGTAAAGTAAAGAAAATTTATAAAACGTTGCAATGAAAGACAAATGATGCAAAATAATTAAGGATAGAATAATTTAGCCTGGACACCGTTTTAGTGTATAACATGTTTATTATAAAATATATACAAGAAAAATATACATTATACTTAATTACAATATAAAAGTAATTACTATATTTATTATTTTAAAAGTATTACTTTAAAATTATTAATTAAAATTATTAAAAAAATATATAGTATTTATATAGTAATTATTACTTTAAAAGTAATTACTGTATAAAATAACTAAATAAAATTATTACTAAATAATATATAATGACTACATTAAAATTACTGTATATTTTTTATATATGCATAAAAGAAAAAAAACAAACAATATAATTACTTATTAATATTTGTTATTTCAGCAAGGTATTTTTTTTTTTTTTTTTAAATTTATTTATCTTTAATAGTTTTAGAATATGCGACAAATTAATGATGCTAAATGTTTAAGGATAAAACAATTTAGCCTGGACACAGTTTTATAATACAAATTGTTTAAGCTTATTTATTAAAAATATATAAAAGAAAAATAAACATTTAACTACTACAAAAAGTAATTACAGTATAATTTTAAAAGTATTACTTAAAATTATTATAAAAATAAAAGTATTGAAAAATTAAAATCATTAAGAAATTATTCATTATTACTTTAAAATAATTACTGTATAAAATTATAACTAAATAATACATGGTGACTGCATTAAAATTACTACATAATTTTTATACTCGTTTATAAAAGAAAAAAATAACATTATAATTAGATAACATAATAAATAATAATTAAATTAACACAATAATTAATTACATATAATTAAAACTAACATTATTTCAGTACCTAGGTACTTGTAACAAGTAATATGGAGTACCTGTACCTGGTAGTACTGTGTACTAGATAAACTAGAAACAACCCACCCCTAGTTCACGGTACGGAGGTAGGCAAGGAACTGACAACTGACTGACAATAATTCTAGTTGTCTCTGGCCAGCATGGTGTCGTAAAATGAAACTGCGCATGCTCGGAAGTGGTTTATATAGTTACGGGTATCGTTTTTACATTTACGGAAACTAAACTTAGGTATGGTGACTAGAACATTAGCTCCTCCGACTTTCTTTATAGTTACAACACATAATTGACTGCAAATTTAGTTCCCGTTACTAAAATCACTTACGGTTACTATAAACTTTGTTAAAACACTATCCATAACTAAGTTTTTTTTAAATCGTTCGTCCTAACCAATAATATAAAAAGGGTACCTAGTTGCTTAGTTGCAGTTACTACATTTATAGTAAAGCGGATATGACTCACAAAAATACTGGAAAATAGACTGCCAACTATAGTTTTACATCAAATTTGAGCTACTCAATTTCACTTTCCAAGCTTTTCAGTAACGAATTCGTATGTTAGAAGCCATGAATAAATGAAGTACTGCAAAACCGAGGCCTCTGCCAACCGAGTTCTTTAATAGGGGCCCTGGAAACCTTAAACTATGTATCTGAATAGCGAATAAATGTTATCCTCATGAAAATCAATGTTAAACACTTAATAGCAAAATTAAATCATTTAAGAACAAAAAAAAAAAAACAAAAAAAACAAGGGCGAATGAAGCGAACTAGAATTTCAGAACTTTATCAGACAGGGTGGTCCTGGTTCTAGGGAAAAATTCCAACAAACGCCCCTAAAAACCCTTAAAAAGATCTTAGTACTGTCGCTCATGGTACTGGTAATCGCTCTATACGCACTGCGGTTCTTTGATCCAAACCAAACCCCCAATGTAAGTTCAGCTGAGGGAACAGGCATACTTTTTTTGGAGGAGTTGGTTGGAAACTTGAAGGCGGGTAAAACATTATGTCAATTTAAATTTCTACCTTTTAAAATTTATGCTTTCAACAAGAATTTAAGATTTTTTTAAAAAACTTTATCTGAATAGCTAGTAAATGTTATCATCATGAAAGTCAATATTAAACAAATAGCTACATTAAATCATTTAAGCTACAAAAAAAACTTCAGGGCCGAGTGGAGCGAACTAGAATTTTAGAACTTTATTATACAGGGTGGTCCTAAAGTCTCCCCCCTTTAAATTTTGAACCATTTGACATAAATGAATGAAACCTGGCGTACTTTTCTTGTGAAAAGGGGTAAAACAGAGTAAGTCTTTTTTTGTGTGATTTACTTCATTTTGGTGGTATTGTTCACTTCGGGTCTCGGGTGTTCCATCTAATATGAGCTATCGCAAAAATGAAAAAAAAAAAGTTAATAGTAAGACATATTTGTAATGAACGTTTTGCATTCTAGGGATGAATGTAAGACATTTTACTTCTTAGAAGGTTTTTCTACAACCATAATTTTGTCGCCGATAAGCGCACAAAACTTCGAAGTAGGAATGTTTGAAGTTGAATTTCCGCTAAAATATTGACCCTACAAATAAATTGCCAAGAGTAAAAATGTCTCATTTTTATCTAGAGAATACAAACCTTAAATTTGTTACAAATATTAAATTCTCTAAATTTGGCAATTTTTCTTATTTTTTTATGGTATCTAGCAGCAATAGTGATCCCAAAAAAAATCTTAAATCCATAGAAGAATTCACAAAACACATTCTACATTGGAATACTAAGTCCAATCACATGGAATACTTAATCCCTTATACTCTTTAGTTTAAATTAAATTATCTACATTTAATACGAGACATGGAAATACCCTAATCCTAGAACTAGATTAACAAAGTAGAAAAAAAGAAGCTCTATTCCTTCGAGTAGCTCTTAACTGACAACTGAAATCTACTCTAATATGTTATCTTAAACGCATCTTATTACACATTATACATTTATTTTTTATGGGTCTTTTAGTCTTTTGTTCAACATCTATCGATTAATGATTAGGTCAAAATTACATTATAAAACATACATGTTAATATGAAAATGTTAATTTTTGTTAAACGTTAAATTGATTCGATTTTAATCATTAATCGAATCAAAGTTTGATTCCAACCGATGATGATAATCTAATGATTAGATTTAATTCTATTAGGAATAATGGATTACAAATTCTTCTCTGCACCCCCTCCCTATCGGCGCGGCCCGGTATGCTTGCACAAAAAGATAAGATTAAACATAAAAAATTGGGGTAATACTAATAATAATAAAATATTTTAATTTTATTATTAAAAATTTAAAATACATATAAATATTTTCTGTAGGTCTAAAGTAAAAAATGAATTTTATTCTAATAATGTAATAATCTTTATTTTAAAAGTCATGCTTTGTCAACTTAGTTTATGTAAAATCCAAATATATAGTTGCGGCAACTGTAATCACCAAAGTTAGTCTCAGATACTTCAGCTCTCAACTAATTCATTAGATGCGGTTACAACGTTAAGATTTTCAAGATTCACTTATTTACCGCAACTACAAATAAAACAAAAAATAGTAACAACAATTATAAATAAGTATCCACAACTAATTTATAATTGGGGATGCTAAACCGGCGTAACTAAACCCTACTTATTGCAGTAACCACAAAAACAAATGAAAAATAATTGGCGCAAACCAAATGCAGTTGCTTCAATTGCATTTGACTTTGCGGTGACCAAATCTGCATTGACTATATTTAGTTTTTGCATTTTCATCCCACTTTTTTCTCAGTGTTGTTACAATTTAATTCATCTGAGATTATAAGTCCCTTCGATAAGAGGCGTGAATATTGTAAACCGAAAAAAAATAATTGAGGTAGCTAACAGTTGGTTTTAAAGGACTAACGTAAAATTACTTTCAGAAAACTTATGGCTTGGCCAAATTAAAATTAAAAAAAGTGTAACTACCAGCCCCGGTCTCCCCTAAAAATAAGTATCACCATTCATTCCTGACTTACTATTAAATCACAGTCAAACAAAAATCATTGACAGAACTTAACGGTAAGTGATGCTTTTTTATTAAATATTTATAGTGTAAGTAAATAGATTTTAATAGGAACTATAAATAAAATGTTTCAATGGTATGATCTGTGAATTGTAGGTTAAGTGTTTAATATGACAATTTATCAGATAGTAAGTGCTTATATGAGAGTAAAGCACTGTATTGTGTATAGTTATCAGGTTGATCTTGTCTTTGTGTGTGGTCTAGTTTGTCGCCCCCATCTCAACACATGTCGTCCCACCTCCCTTTGTCCTCCCCCGGCACTAGCTCATTAAACCACTCTCGATATAACCCCACAAGAATAATAATTAACTCAATAGCCATTTAAAGACCATTTTATTTTAATTACTCATTATAATATTGTAACTGTGCAGCGAAAATACGAAATGCCAGAGTAGTTACGATCGGTGAACGCCCTCACAACAGATCTGAAAGATCTAATTTTCGTAATAGTTTATAATTTTATGCATAATCCAAGAGTTTTTATAGTCATTTTAATTACAAGTTCTGTTAAACTTTTATTAATAAAAAAAAGAAATAATAATTTTAAATGTGGAATAGTTAATATAAATCCTTCTAGTCTATATAATTGGTATTTTTAGAGTAAAATAGGAACGATTTTCATAATCTAATGTCTTACTGAGTTCTAAAATACGAATACGAAATACTAAGGAAAGAGGTGAAGAAGGTAAGGAAAGTTCACGGATGTTGGTTGTCTCTAGAGGCTAGGATTCTAGGGGTTTACTAGGCTGACCTGGCGACAATAAGATCAGCTGATGCCTTGTTAACACGTGTACTTCAGACTATACTACCAATTGGTATACCATTGTTCCCACCCACGCCAATTAACATACAATAAAGATGCGCAGTAACGAGGGAGGTGCGAAATTGATAACGCAAGATTTACGAGTGCTGGACCGCGTGACAATTTGCCCTGATTCGGGGCGGCGCGCTAACAACGTCCCGACTACCTACCTTATCTTGATCCTTCGCCAGACCGACTTATATAGCAACATTTCGCCGCGGTGGGGCTAAGAAAAACGCGTGGATGTGATCCGACTGGCCAACTCGGGTAAATTCATCAAGCATGCGAAGATCGGTGACGATAGCTTCCCCACGTACGCACTTGAGCAGAGCAATGCATTAAACTCCTTTTCTTACATTCAACATTAAAATTTACTACACCACAAAGTTATAAGAAAATAAATCTTTTTGTCTAATGTACAATTAATTTATGCCATAAGAACATTAGATTCAAACGTTCATAGGAAATTGAAAAATTAATGACTGGATCCTTAAAGCTGGACTGAATAGAAGTGAAATCGAATCTTTGGTATTTAATTGAATTAGTAAGTGAACATTAGGATATAGAGGAACCTTTAATTAAAAGTAGAAGATGTGGTACAAAAACCCATCAATATTATAACTATTTAATAATTTTATAAATATAATTAAATTTGTATAATGTTAGCGACCAAATGAGAGCGCATTAAATTAAGTTGACTAATTAAATAACTCCAAAACTGACATGGTGCACTGTTAGTACAATAACACAAGCTCAAAAGTTGTCCATTCCCAAACATCAAAAAAAAAAAAAATAGTTCTAAATCAAAATGTTTAACACATTCCTTAGAGTAGTAAGTGATAAAAAGGTGTATCACCCACAGTGTCGTGTTTTGCAGGGAGGGCGTGAAATGAGGGTAAAATGGTATATTTCAAAGGTTTTTCGCAAATATTTCGAAAAGTATAAGCGCAAACTGTTAAATTTACTGTTTCAAATTTAATCTACATAAAATTCAGTACAAAAACAGTTTTATGCATTTTTAGGCTAAAGTTACCGATTACAAAGATTTGAAGGGGTAATTATATCATTATTTTTCATTTTGACAAAAAAGCAACAATGACGCACTAAAATTTAATTCATTTTTAATATTTAATTAATTAAAAAGTAATTTTCACTCCCAGTATAATCTATTATTATTTATTACATTCGAGTAATACAATAATACAATACACGGTACCTAGAGCCAAGAGTTGAAAAACAAGGGTTTTGAGTAAATGTGAGACTGAAGGTGTTAAGGGTGGCAACAAAAGAAAAAATTAATTCAACTCTTTTATAGATTTTCCTAATTCAATGATTTCAACTTAATTGATTAATTAATTAATGACTGATAATTTTGTTGTCATTGTAAATATATAATCTGTGCAAGTTTCAGCTTTCTAGGTAGTCTGGAAGAGGTCAAATGTGAGCGTACAGTCGCAAGGCGAAAAAATTGAGGTTAAAAAATTGAGCCTTACTTGAGGCTTACGGTAAAAAATTGAGCCCTTAATGTGTAAGCCTTTTGATAAGGGGAGAACTTCAAAGTTGACATTTTTGTTTTTGTTGTTGTCTCACTGACTCAATGGTCATCAAAATTATTTCATTTCCAAAATAGCTAAAAAGGTGAAATTTGGCAAACTCGAAGCTATAGTCTTGTAACTGACATGAAAATTTCAAAAAATTGAAATTTTTCATTATCCCCCCCCCCCCCCCCCAAATAAAAAAAAGAAGAATTAACGGTATGTCGTATCGAAAAACTCAAACATGTAGTGATGAAAGATCTCAAGCTTGATTCTATGACTTATTTATAGTTGGAGCTAAGATTTATTTTTTTATTGACTTTGAGCACTCATAGCGTCTGCAAGCGACGTCTTATTAAACGATTATATTTCTCATTGAATGGTTCAAATCTCACACTGAAGCTCTTCTCAGTTCAGTCCAGAAGAGATACTTCCGTCTGATACTACAGTCCGTGTGGGACCGTGTTTGGGGTAAATCCGAACGTCGAACCCAACACTGATGTACGGCCAAGTTTGACCGTGAATGGTTGGTTTAAATCGAGTATTTATTATTTTATAAACGACTATAAATGTGACCACTATTTTTAAAGTTTGTCACTTTACTCCTACGTTCTTAAACAAGACTGCTCTTTAATTTTTATTGCCTAGTACTTGAAAACCAGTTTCTGAATGAGGCATAAAACAGACTTGGCCAAAAAGGATCTTTTGGGGGGGGGGTCTGGAACATTTATATTTTTTTTTAGGTCTCTCCTTTTTTCCATGGTAAGGTTTTTGTAGGGAATTTAGGGTAAAAGATTTGAGACAAACAAATGAATGTATAAATTATCGAAAATACATAATCTGCGCAAGTTTCAGATTTCTAAGTGGTCGGGAAGTGGGTTAAATTTAGGTTACAAAATTTGGAGATGAACATATAAATTGGATACCATTTAAAGTCTCAGTAAAAAATCAATTTTGATCTATAGATTTTTTTTTAATATCTAAAAATTAATTAATGTCTAGCCTACAGGTTAAAAGTCTAAGTTATATTTTGAACTATTTCAAATTATTAGAGTGTTATCTGAAAGTATTATATTTATAAATTAAAAATGAATGCAGTAAAACAAAAAAATAATTGCCTATATAATTAACTATTACTTCTATAGATAAAATATTGTTTTAATAGGTAAAAAATTAATTTTATATCTCGAAATCGTTGACTTCAGCACACAAATGCATATAGAACTGTTTTTTGTTTCAAATTTCATGTAGATTAATTTTGTATCCTAGACCTAATAATTTTCAAAGTATTTGCGAAGCCATAATTTTTGATTCCCAAATGAACTCTCAAGGGGGATACATCTCCTTGTGTTACCCTACACTACTGCCCAACTAATATTCGAAACTTTGTTGTTAAAGTTATTTCGAGAAATTCTTAGTAAACTGGTAAAATAATAATAATTTTACCCCTACATATCTCCGTAATCGTTAACTTAAGCACGAAAATGTATAGGACCATTTTTGTTTAACTTTTTATGTAGATTAATTTTGTATGTAACAAAGTATGTTCTAGACCTCATATTTTTCGAAAAACTATTAAAACATACCATTTTACCCATAACTAGAAATTACTTTTAACAACCTTCCATTCACATAAAAGCATTAGACAAAATTCTAAAACACATTTTACTCTTTATCCCTCCATCTAATAAAATGTCTTTTATGTAATCGATGTTTTGATGCAATCAATTCTTTGATAAATTATCTGTTTTCAAAAGAATAGGTATTATTAAAGTACTTAGCACCTACTTTAGAAAATACAATTCAAGGTAAAAAGTTCTAAGCAGTATTCAACCAATATGGAAAACTTGCTCTGAAATTTATTAACTAATTGAACATACCATTTCTTCAGCTAATAAAATCAATTTAAAGCATTAGGTTTTCAAAATATGTATTGACTTTTTCTGCTGGGAAGGAATTGTGTATTCTTCATGTAACGAGACGAAGGAGATAACACATGGAAACCTTTTGAAGGAGAGATCAGGCCGCCACATCTATAAACTTCGAGCATAATACATTAGCAATTTTAATGGTGACGGGGATGGGACACGGGAGCGGCGAATTTTTTATTTTCATCGCCAGATAAAAGTGTCATGTTGATCAAATGTCGATGTGAAGTAGAGCCCATCTGTAAACAAAGGGTGTACAACGGGACAGGGACAGGTGTCGATCTGCTGATCCGCGCACCAGATAACATCCTCCCAAACACTTTTTTCCCCTTTCAGTTAAATCCTTAAAGTAGCCGACTTCTAAGCCGCCAAACTCGAGTTGATGGACTGATTTTCAAAAAGATTCGATTCAAATTAAAAAGAGTTCGCTTCAGTAGCAAATAAAAACAAGGGGTTTTTTCAAGATATAATCTCAAATCTAAATCATCCAAAAATGGGTTGATGTTCCTCGAAAACGTAATCAAAATAAACGTGTTTTCCCAGTGTTTCTTTATTCTTAAAAACAACGAAAAGGTTCCAAGGTTCGGCCAATTTATGTCACTGGACAACTATCAGACACTTCGAGTTCGTCCCCAACTCTACTTAAAACCACCCCCTTCACTATAAAAATTATTCATTGTTAAGAAACACAGAACATATTGTTTAGAAACTTACATTGCTGCACAGTTCTTTGTTTTACTAATAATATATAAAAAAAAAAAAAATATTGGAGGAATTTAATAATGTTTTTATATAATTAAATCTAATACAACAAATAAAATAGACTTTTGACCATATGATTATTTGATTGACAAAGAGTTTTTATGTATTCGCCTTTCGAGGAATATTTGGGTAAACCTTCCTCGCATTCTACCCCGTATTTTACTGATATCATGTTTTTAATTTTGACAACCCAATATTGTCTAATTTATTTTTATCAAAATTTACTATAAAAATATAAGGAATACATTTTTAGAATAATGTGGTTGTCATATATCAATATCAAATCATTACGATTACGAAGCATGTGATTATGTTTATGATATTTAAAAACCCATATTGTTCTTAAGATGTTGTTTGGCGATTATTTCAACGTTAACTTACTTTGTTCAACGTAAGTACTAAATAAGTATGTTAGACATCTTTCCAATGATTCAAAATGAAAATCAAACATTATTTTCGGGCAATGCGCCCACTGACCAGGTTCATATTTTGGCAAATGTTCATTTCCCGTAAAAACAACTTATAAAAGATAGAAACAAAATACACGACCGATCAATTGAGTCTATACAAAACAATTTTAAGATTTACTTGAAGGTTCTGTTATTTTCAACATGTTGCTGAAGTGCATATAGTGCATGAAAGATGTCCAGGATAAAAACCCTCCTCAGAAGATTGTAACAATCCACCCAAATTTGAGCTCACTGTTCACAGAGTCAAATGCAGATGTTGAACAATTTGTTAAACGCGAAGAAATTATTGTATCAAACTATATGTATCCCTCAAGATTTTGACTATATTTTCATACCTTTTCACATCAGAAAAGTTGATTAATACGTAGGAGGTGAGCATTGGATGCTTGACATTTATGATGCTAAGGGTTCTAGAGGTAAAAATTATCTTTTTTAAATAAGGGTCTGTATTAAAAGTTTGCTTAATTCTGATCTAAAATTTGTTGGTAGAGATATTTTTAGGTCTAAATGTTGGTTCTGATTTGAAAAACTGAAGATTGAAGATAAAAGATGACATATTTAGTGGTGGTCCTCTTGAAGGGTGTGCTGGTTTTGAATTTGATGAAGTAGATTATGATGAAATTATTGATGAAAATTAATTATTCAATTAAGGAAGAAAAATGAATTACTTTTGTTTTTGCTTATATTTATTAAATAAAATTTAATTTCAAACCTTTGGCTTTATAATTATTGGATAACCAAACCCTAATGATCATACCTTTAATACTATACATAAAAATGGAATTGCTTCTTCATTTTTCCTGCGCATTTAAAAAAAAATCGCCCTTCCTTTCGAGCGCCATGGGCGCTTGGTCCCTGGTTCTAAAAACATTAAAATAGAAAATTAGCGCATCCAATTTTTATAATATGCAATGCGATGCAAAATTATAATATATTCGTAACTAAGCCATAATTATTATAAAATTATTTAAAACGTTGAATGCTAAATAAGCTTGCAAGTTAAACAGATATTTCGTAACGAAAAATTCTCCAATCGTAAAATAATAACCAGCTACTAATTGAAAAAGCCAGAAGTCAAATAAATGACTAAAATGTCACTCTGAAGTACATCGTCAACAGTTTAAAGAATGCGTCCTTCGACTAAGAAAAGAAGGTTTTCAAATTTACATATGTATTATAATATTTACAGGTCCACAATATGTTTTAAAAAAATGTTTGTTTGTTTTTATATTGAAAGTTACAAACAAAATGAATGGTTTTGTAAAACTAAAAAAAAAAATAATAATAATAATAAAAAGAAGTGAGCCTTCAAGTTATATAACGAGAATAAGTACTTAAATTGATTGTCCCTGGTTCTTTTGTTCAAGTGTCTTTCATATAAGTGTCCAACTTGAGGACAGGCTCTTTAAAGTTGTCGGTGGAACGTGTTCAAGATTTGTTTAATCATAAAAACCACTCGTCTTAGAGATGTCTTGTCCAGCAAGAGACAGAGTAGAGGACCGTTGCGTTGGTTTGAAATCAAGTGGCCACGATCCACATGACTTGAACTCCTATTGTATCCTGGGGATTCTTGGACACGTGAGTAAACAAAGACCAGACTTGCACCGGACATTCCATAGACTCCGTAACAGAACCTTCCTCCGATAACTTAACATTGGACATTATCCGTCGCGTCTTTTTGTATCAGCATCAGCAATTCTTAAACCCTCCTACTCCAATGATCAAGTCAATGTGAAAAAAGCCAAATATTTCCCAAAACTGTTGGAAACCCATTTATCTTTTACATTATCTTATAGTCTTGCAAGAGGTGTGAACAAAAGTAAGCAGCTACGAGTAAAGAGTGTCCTGAACTATGTATTTGATACTAATCTACTTTACATAATTGTTTTCTATGGAGTATATATATATATAGCAATCTAATAAATAGTTCTAAATAAAACAACAATATTTCTGTGTATTCTTTCAGAGAAATATGTATATATTTAATACTGTATAAATGATGTGGTAACATGAAAATGTATGTTTTGATTAAATAATCCGAATTATTTTCTTCAGCGGGTCATATCCTAGTATGTATTTATTTGTGTAAAGATACCCCCACTTCTCAATTCATTTTTATAATTTTAAAATATAATTATTACATACAATAACAAGTAATTCAAACTTATATATATGACTAATAAACAAAAAACATAGAGTTTTAAAATTATAAAACAGGCCTATCAATCTTATGTTGATTAGATGTTGCTTATTCATTACAAAAAAAAAATGAGCTTGAAGGAAAAGTGATAACTTTTACATTAGCCTCAGGCTTATTTTGAAATTGCAGCTCCCAACATTTTAGAACGGAGGTCGATATTTCTAAGCGGAGTTCTCCCGGCGAAAGATAATCACATCTTATTTCAATGGAGGCAACCGTAAAAATTTGGGCTCGGTAACAATTAAAATATTATTAATTTACTTTCGATAGACCCTACTCCGGCCCCCGAGAAATATAAACCCGATTAGATCGCCTTCACGAATTAGCGAATAACTGAAAATTAACGGTTTTATAATCTAAGCGGCAAATTTATTCAAGTTTATGCAAGATTCACAGATTAATCGTACTGGTAGATGTGCAAGTATGCAAATAAAAGTACTTTTGATCCAGAAAACAAATTTATAATCCCTATATGTGTGTTACCTTACAGATATCCTGAAGAATAAATTTACTTATACGGAAACAAGAAAAGTAAAGAATAAAGAATAATATTTTAAATGAATCATTAGGAAACAAGTTTTTTATACATTATAATAATGTTTTAAATAAAGTAATTTTGTCTAAGTTAATTTAATGGAAACAATATTCTAGCTTTCTAAAGCTAAAATAATTATTAAATTATTTTTATTAAAACTATTTTTTAAACTACTTTTTAATTTACTAATTTATCTTACAAGTAAGTATTAAGTAGTTTATTAACTTTCTTCTATTTAATAAAAAGTTAAATTATGTACCCCACCCGAAAACAAAATATCTTTAATCTCTTAAAATTGGCTTAGTTGTTTGAGAATTCAACAATAAAGAAAACAAAATTGAAAAAATAATAAAAAATCAATTATAATTTAGGTTTATTATTACTCGGTTATATCAATGGTTAAACTTAATATTACCTAAGTGCCGATATTTGTACCCAACAATTATTTTTTATTCAAATAATAATGCCGGGATAGACTATTGAGTGTCTACTCTCAGTGATTGTCCTCTTCTACAAAAATAATTATTATTCTTGAAGTTTCCAATACCTTAAATACAACAAGAGCTTACTTTTTTATATGTGTAATATTTTATTTTGTTTAAGAGTTTTTTGTTTTTTTATTTGATTCCTGAAATAAGTAGCATAAAAAGTGATGCCATTGGCGGCCAGATATATAAAATGAATATCTATAATGTAACATAATATTTAAATTATTTCTTGCGTATGGATTTTAACTTACAATAATGCCATGTTATACTAACACTGAGGTTGATGTGACAAACAAAGGACTATATTGTCAATTTTTTAAGTAAATGTACAACAAATGGTGAAAAGGATTCCAGTATTGACAAAAGAAATAGCAAACAGGTACTTAACATTTGTTTTACTTTCATGTTGAGCAGTCTCGGGCCACAATGTCTGGCCATTTGCCTGTCAGCCTTGGAAAGCAATAAACCTGCCAACACACGACAATCTTTATCCCATTTAATATTCACAGGTTCCGCACCCATTCCAGTACTAACATTTGAAAACGAATATATAGGTGATGTCGAGGAAAATATTAAAAAGTTTATTTACGTCGTGAAGGAACTGCATAATGGTCGGTATCAGGAAAGCGAACCTCATGCCGTATCGCACTTGCCGCTGCTCCCACATCTATCTCGACGGTTCTGATTTAAATGTATAAATACTTTAGTTGCCTTGATCAACTCGGGCCCAAACTCGGATATATCCCCGCCACGGATAAATAAATAACGTTTTACAACTAGTCGCACTGGGGCTCTACAACATGAAAGGTCGATACGGCGGGACATCGTAAAGAAACACTACAGGAGATCGACCAACCAGTCCAAGAAAAATTCCGATTCATATCCACCCTTCAGTTTCGCTTATTTTATTACAGGTGCACTTCGTGCTTGTACTATACCGATCCTCGCAGTGTAAATACTAATCGAGATATGTCGTCTAGCATATTCTAGAATATTAAACAGTACAGAGCAACGTTAATTAACTAGGAGGAAAACCATACAGTCGCAAATTACAAACTCAGACTAACTGTGGAATGTTGATATTAAATTAATAGTTTACTGCCACATATTTGCTCAGATAACTTTTGTGTATTTTCAGAGTCCTACAACCCTGTAAAAGATCAGCCGCATAACTTAGGGTCAGCAGGAGAAAATTATGCTTTAGTATATATTTGGGGGCTCTGCCGCCTTCTCGCTTCACTCGTCAACTCCCAGAAGGCGGCCGCTACCTAGCAGCTTCACTGGTGGAATGTTGGGGTGCTATGTACCCTCCCTATCATTGTCGGAACACCTTTTTGTGAAGATTTAGGGAATTTTATTAAGCTCGTGAATAAAAAGCCTATTAGAATTTATTATGGTATGAATCTTATGTACCGTTTTATTTCAATAAGCAAGCAAGTACGACAATCCTACACTAACGCTCAAAAAATATCCGGTATTACAACGTGGCTGCCGTGTATTCTACATAAAATCATATTACTCAACTTATTCGTAAAATGGAACTACGTAGACTTTGGAATTAAAAATATATTCATATTATTAGATAAATTGTAAACACAATAGATAATGACCCATTCCTCCACTAACGTGGCAATCTGTATCACTATGCTTGTGAGAAAGTTTTGTTGGACCGCTTTTTTCTGTGGGTTTCAATAATGAATAAAACCAGGGGTGGGCACCCCAGGGCAGAAGGGGGAGACATATGATATGACACTCGGCACCCATAGCACCATTAAGACAAATTTTGAGGGATTTTTTTTTTTTTTTTAAACTATAAATAATTACGAAACATAACTTTTTGTAGTAATTGTCATTAATGTACGTATATATACTGTAAGGTAATAATTATAAATTAATATCAATCGTCGTTTATAATAGCTTATTAAATAAACTACCTGGTGTACGTAATGTTTGTACGTAAGTAGTTATTTTGAGAAAAAGAAAATGCTGTAATAAAACGACAAGATAGTGAGAGGTTTTCATTCGGCCCACCTCGCCACGAAAAACGTTATCAAATGAACCAAAACATAGCAAAGTTATAAGTTCTCCACATTCAAATAACATTTCAAACATTAAAAAATATCAGTACGAGTTTCATATTCCCTACCATTGTGAAGTCCTAAAGCTGACTGTTGCTTACTGCATCCGGCTTGCTATGGACCATCTTATCCAGATCTGGCCCTTCAACCAAAAAGATTGGAGACCCTTGGTGTAAAACATTATTGTCTTTAAATAAGTTTGATACATGTAATATTAATTTTTATTAATCGCTTATTTATTTCTTCTATTGTTGTATTTTCAATATTTTTGACCTTGACACCTGTAAAGAGAATTAATGATTTTTTTAAATTTCCTATTTGTTAAATCTATTGTTATCTTGTCAAACATTTTAACATCTGTGAAGAAAATCATTGATTTCTATTAATTTCCTATTTGATTAATCTATTGGTGTCCTGTCAATAATTGTGACACCTGTAGAGAAAATTATTGATTTCTTTTAATTCTCTATTTGTTAAATCTGTTGTTCTCTTCTCAATCATTTTGACATAAGTGAAGAAAATTATTGATTTGAATTAGTCCCCCATTTGTTTAATCTATTTTCTACTGGCAAATCATTTTGATACTTGTAAAGAAAATTTTCGATTTTTGTTTGTTCCTTATTTGTTTAATCTATTGTTTAGATGTCAATCATTTTGAAAACTGTGAAGAAAATCATTGATACTTATAAATTCTCTATTTGATTAATCTATTGTTGTCTTTTCAATAATTTTGACAACTGTAAAGAAAATTATTAATTAGTTGTGATGCTAGGTGAACCCTGATAATTAGTTATATATAGAAAGTGGATCCTCAAGGGGTAAGAAGAAAATAAAACACTACTACATATTTTAATGTGGCGACGTTTCGGCTTATCCAGCCATTTTCGAGCCTAAAAATAATAATTTATTGTAAGCATCCAAAAGTGTAAGCATTTGAGATAGTATAGGTAATATTATATGTTAATTAAATTAATTAAATAGGAGTAGCTAATAGGCCTAACTTAGAGGTATTGTATAGTTTAGTATCCTAGGTATAACCTTGAATCTCCTTATCATTCTTATCAGTATACTTTTATAAAAAAAAATTAATTTGATTCAGACTCTTTTTCTCTCGAAGAAAAAAATAAATTATTAGTTTTGTGTTTTAAATTATTGTTAATAGATTTAAAGATATGACTATTATGTGTAAGTTACATAATATTAAGTTT
This sequence comes from Gerris lacustris, assembly GCA_951217055.1. NCBI lineage: Eukaryota > Metazoa > Arthropoda > Insecta > Hemiptera > Gerridae > Gerris > Gerris lacustris. The sequence continues at coordinate 112,305,421 of OX578276.1, forward strand.
TAAAAAAACCTTCTCTTTCAAGTAGATTTAAATGTGTTTATGATTGACTTGTATTTCCGTGGAAAATAGATAAGCTGTGAAAGGTTCAGCTTTCCAGGAGTTAAATAAAATTGTTTAATATTTACTGGAGCTAAATGCCACGTTGTCCCATTAAGAGAAACGGATAATTAAATATTTACGTACATGGTTTCTATACGGCAAGGCATGGTACGTGCAGTATATGACCACATGCCGTGCCAAGAAAACTGCTACAAAAAATGTTATTTTTTCAGCTAGCCTACAAAGTGCAATTCACCGCGTATTTCATTCTTAATAATGAAATTGACTATGTTTAATGTAGTCCTTATTAGTTATTGTGTTGATATTAAAAAACTGTAACGAGGAAATAATAAAAGACCCTTGACAGGAACCGCACTCTGCCGCATTGTTTGCATTTTGCATTAACTTTGAAACTGAACTTTTTTCCCATCTTAAACTTAAAAAGTATCTGATCATAAAACTGAAAACGGACATAAATTAAAACATATAAAAGGAGGAAGGCCGATCCTTTGAAAAATTGACAATATAACATTTTCAAGTGCTGTTGTTATAGTCCCTGCATTCTCCCGCAATTTCAAGCGTTTAATATTTCGAAAGCTAATTTGTTCCCGGAGAAGCTACCTTAAATCAAGTAAATCCATCAAAATCTTAAAATCAAATTTTTAACAATGCTCTCTTAGAAGGAAAAAAAATTGGTCAGTGTTACTCAAGAAAAACAGAAAGAAGAGATGGACAGAGATAATCTACAACATTTCAAAGCAAAGATACCCCGCTACACAAAACGTTAAGAGAAGGTTGAAGGCTGACCCTTGCTTCGGGGTCAGATTTGGCGCAAGTTGTCTTTGTTAGCAGGTTCATCCCTCATCCTTGGCAAGGGAAATGCCTGACGGTATTAATGCGGGTGCGAGGGCGGTAAAGCCGGCCTGGTTGATGATGTATCGACAGATAAGTGTGTTGCATTAGTGAGAAAAAGGATGTTAGGGCGTTCTCATGAAGTGGAAGTGCTTCTGGTCAAAGGATGGATCCATCCTTTGACCGTCCTGGCCGCTTCAACTCACATCCATCACAATACACACAAATAGACCGGGTATTTACATAAACGTGAAACCGTAATAACTTCTTCTGACAAATATCCCGCTTATTCCCAATCGATACTTAAGTTTTTACTTAAACGTCACTATATTTATCGTAGATGTAGGTTTTTCCCCGTCTCCTATTTCAAAATGATTTTTTTTTCTTTTTTTTGACAGAGCAGTTTAGCTCACACACTTTCGCATCGGAGATGAGGTGAGTGTCAGGAACAAAGTGGCGTTCACCCAAAAAGAAAAATAATAGTAATTTCGTTAAAAATTTTAAAATACCGAAGCTAATGCAAGTTTCTTAGTAACTGCGTGAGATTCACTTTCTTAAAATTTCAAAAGGTCATTCTCTATGTTTTAACCCTATATTATGCAACCAGAGGCTGCCAATAGATATAATATGATTTTCAGGAAAAGAATAATATAATATACACAAATGAATTAGTTACTTTTAAGGTTTTTAATCATTTTAAGCTATCATAAAAGGGGTAATAAGTTTAAGCTATCATAAAAGAGTAGCATCAGCAAAAGCTGATTTAATTTAATGATTGTAACAGATATAACTTTAATTAACTTGTTAAGCTACAATTTTATAAATCAAGTAAAAACATTAATTCATTCATAAAAGAGGAAACTGTTATAACTGTAACTGTTATCTCTATTATTTGCGAACTAACATTCCCATAGTCACACAACAATTATGCAATACATCGGAATATAATAGAATAGTTTTTGTGTGGAAAATTACAAAATTGATTCACCCCATCTAATAGACAGATATTTATATAGTAAAACTTAATTAAAAATAATATTTAAACAAGTAAAATTAATAATAGACATATCACAAAATAATAATTTATTTATTAAGTAAATATTGATGCTTTCAACTTCGCGAGATCTTTAATCCTGGATAAAATTAAATGTTGTGTAAATTGTTTTATAGATAATTATAAAGCCCATTAAACTTAGGTTCCCCTAATTCGATAGAATTTGATTTTCCAGCTTAGAATTTCGAACTGTGCAGTATTTCAAACTGCTTACATGGAATTGTATAGTAGAAACTAGTGGGTATCGTCGTAAATTAAATAAAATCAAATAAATACATTAGACTTACTCCATGGGGACCTGGCCTAACATAAAACTACATTATACTTTCCGGCATTATCGTGCAGGATTTATCTTATCAATTTGAAATAAAAAATAAGTTCTTAAAAATATTATCACAGTAGTTGTATGTGCGTATTAATTAACTTAAGGCAGGTGTAAGAAAAATAGAACATGTGTATTTATCTGTTTATAGGTAAATCTTTTTAGAGTTTGCCAGGGCCCCTCCCCCTCCCAATAACAATAGCAACTACATGGCTTTACATAAAATAAGATCAAATTGATGGCTGTATAATGTATTCATATATAAATTCAACTGATGGTACAAAAGATGGCTAAATAAAATGAGATAAAGTGGATATCGTTGATATAGAAAATGTCGAAGTAACTTCGTCCTTGAACTATAACCGCACCATAAAAAAAAAAATCTGCAAATACAACTCGTAATAAAATTTTTAAAATTCAGGTACATAATTACTTAGTTCAGTGTTTCCCATGTATTGTTTCGAATTTTCGTAGTTATACATTTAATTATTATTGAACTTTTATCAACATTTAAAATAAAAATAACTTTTCCCCGGCGGGGAATCGAACCTCTCATCTCTTTCCGTCTAAAGCTATTTTCTTAGGAACTAGATTTTTCCTGGAAAAACGATTTTTAAGATGAAATTCGTATTTAAATGGAGTAAATTTTAAATAAAAATCGTTTAAAATCGCCGTAACCGTTGTCGAGAAATAATATTTTTCACGTTCTTGTGTGCTCCCAAATTTATAATGCTAAAATTTATTTATTTCATTTATTCATATTCAATACACCTCGGGATATGATTTTTCTGAACCTGTATACCAAATTTTATCTAAATCGGCCCAGTAGTTTAGGTTCCACGCATCTGCACTGACGACAGACAGACTTTAGGACCTCTAAACGTGTAAATTCGTAAAAATCTCAATTTTTGAACCATCACAATACTTTCTTTCTCTATAATACTAAATATACTCTACATTGCTACTTGTTCGCACCAGGGGGAGGTTTTCCTGACCTGGCCACGAAATTGAAAAAAGGAATAAAATAATAATAAAAAATAGATACTTGTTTAGCGGACTGTAGGTTGTATTTAGCATGTATGTACAGGTAATGGATGATTAACATAATAATAATGAATGGCCTATCTGATGGAGAGGTGAGGTGAAATGTGGTGCTGTGGCTGTGGTGATGGTTGAGAAGCTGGATGCCAGCACTGTTGAATGCCAATTACTTCCCTGGATACCATGGGAAGTAATGGATTAATAGTTCCTGGATACCAGGTAAACTAGATAAATCCTGGATTCCAAGGATTTATCTAGATAAAAAACTTATAAAAACACTTAGATAGAAAAATGGCCACTGCCCTCATAGAGGGCTTGACTCACACTTCCTTCTCTTCACACTCAGATCTTCCCTCCAAATTTAGGCCGTTACAAATTCAAATATTTGAAATCTGGTACAGTTTTGCCAGCAGAGGAAGATCCAAACGTCTAAATAAAGACCTATATGGGCCCCCTTCAGATACTTGCAGGGCCGGTCTGTCTGAATTAGCCTGGGTATTCTGCTGAGCGGGTTTGGTAGGTTGATGCAGGTAGAGCTTTCAAGGTGCTCCTCCAAAACAGTGTTCAAGCTATCTTGAACATACCGCCTACCTAAACGAACGTTTAAAACTGTAGTATGATTTAACATAAATGTAATATTAAGGCAAAATATGATTATATTATAACAGTCTCATAAATAAGTAATAGTAATAAATAAGTTTAAATAAATAATTTAAATTTAACAATCATAACAAATAAATAAGAATTACAGGAAGAGGTTCCTTGTATGAATACTATAAACGCTTTACCTACAAACTAAATAACAAATTAATGGTTAGCAGTACCAACAAAAAACCTAACAAGAAAACAAAACAACTCTAAATCATAAGTTAAAAACGTATGATATAACTATAGCTGATTCAACAGGTATGAGATTAAAGGAACTTTAGTTTCTGTGAAAAATACAACATAAGTACTTGATACCCTAAAAATAGTACAAAAGGATGGAAAAATATCCAAATTAATTAGTATTGCGTGCTAAGAGACACGCATAATATAGTAACAATTAATAAACAGAATGTTACATTGTAATAAATAACTCTAACATTACCAAAAGTAAGTCGTAGGATATGACGAATCCTTAGATGCTTAAATACATTAATAATAATAAATCAATAACAGACTCATAAACTTAAAATTAATTAAACAAGAGTTTTTAATAAAGTGTCTGTTACAATTAATAGATTATACAGCTTTTATAAGCAGAAATAAAATATACCTAAGAAGACCCTTTGGTGATTTATAAAATATAAAATGACTAGAGAGAAGTTAGAAAATAAAATCTTATCCGAGAAGGTAACAAAATAATTAGCCAATAGACTAATTTTATAAAAATAAAAGAAACTAATATTCTTAGCAGTGCTACAAAGAACGTAAGCTACTTGCAAGATAATAGAAAAAATTCCAAACATCAACAAGGCAAAGAAATTAATTAAGATTAATCCAGCACTGCAAGGAAGACACTGAAAATTATACACCAAAAAATCAGAAGAGCAAATTGGAGGTCTGCGATGAGATGATTAATCTGGATTCCAGAATATTTAAACTTCCCTGGATACCAAGGAGACGTTATGAAAAATTTTGCATTCACCTGGACACCAAGAAGATCAATTTAATCCTGGAATTCCTAGGAAGAGAAATTAATTGAGACTCGAGTGCCAGGAATAAGATGCAACTTGCTCACCTGAACTTCAAGCTGGATACCAGGAACAAGAAGTTTTTAATTGACGACCAAAAAAAATAAAGATCTTCTGAGCAAGGAGGGTGTATAAGTTGAAGAATATCCCTTCCGCCTACCATAGGAATACCTACTTAATAGAAATATAAAGTTAAAAATAGAAAAAGCAGTGTTTAATGAAAGGAGATAATATTAAATTATCAACAAAAAAGTAAAGATAGCTGACTTCTAAATAAATTAATTGCAGTAACAACTAATAGAACTAGATAATAGCTGTGACATTTTAAAATTAATAGTTTGGTGGCAAAACCTAAGCTGGATACCAGCAGACTCACCAGAACTAAACCAACTTCAAGCTGGATTCCAAGCAACCATGAAGTTGTTAATCGAGAACTCTAAAAAAGGAAGAAAGTTCTTCTGAGCAAAGAGGATATTATAAATTAGAAATATCTCTTCACCTACCGTAGGATATCTACTTGGTAGAAATATGAAGTTAACAAAAAGAAGAACAGAGTTCAACAAAAGATGAAAATATGAGATAGTCAACCAAAAGGATAAAATAAATGTTTATATGACAAATAAATAAATATTAGTAATAACTAATAATATTAAAAAACAGCCATGACTAGGAAATAATAACATAAATTTTAATGTCAAAAATATGAACAGCGATGATTAAAACAGGATGATCACTGCAGTGTTTCACATCTAAGAATTCAAATTGGTAATCTGGTGAGAAGATATAAGCTGGATACCAGCAAAATTATTACTTCCCTGGATACCAAGGAGAAGTATAATGAATAAGTTGCATGCTCCTGGACGCCATGGTAAAACAATTAAATCCTGGATACCAAGGATGATTGAAACCTAGATGCCAAGGGTAATAGTATGCAACGTGCACACCAGAACATAACAAACTTCAAACTGGATACCAGAATAATGAAGCTGTTAGTTGAAGACCAAAAGAAGAAAGAAGGATCTCCACTGCAGGGTGATACGATGCATCACTAGAGACTCAGAGCGAGTAAAAAATAAAACTATTCATAAAATTAGATGTCATACATATCTCTAATCTACTCTTCAAAAGTTGTGGAAGCTGTCTTTAAAAGAAGACAAATAAATAAATAATTTAATCAAAAAGAGCTTAAGAAAACTTCCCTAGTAAAATCACCAAAGGTACAATGAAAATAAATTATAAATTAATTTAATAATTATATATAAAAGATGGTTATGAAACCATAAAGCTGTGATTTAAAATAGTACCAAAGTACATTATATAAATTATTGAGAAAATAAATATTTATAAACTGTAACGATTATATGTTATACTAAGACTAAGAACAAATTTAACAATATACAACATTAAATTCAGAATGCTTTGAAATAACTCATACATTGGAGTAAAATAAATAAATCTTAAGAATCAACAGCTTATAAATATCTATACTTAGTAACAACTATACGATAACAAATAAATAAATAAATATGAGTTAACATATCATTTTAATTGAGACTAGAAAGAAATGGCAACTATTAAAATTGTAAATAATTAGTTGCTTAATAATCGTTTATATAAATTATCCAATGATAATTAAATAATATAACAAAACTATCAAATTCTACCAAAAATAAGTAGAAACAAATTTGATTTAAATGAATAATTTATCAAATTCAAACTTTAAACAATAAATGTTTTGTTTTCTAATAATTCATAATATTGTAAGAAAATTTACTGTATCTATCATAATACCTGCATTTAATAATATGCAATCAATAAATTATTATGATGCTTAATAAATAGAGTTGAAATAAATTATCAATAAATTAATTGACTAGATTCTTAAAATATAAATTTTAACAGCCTTGTAATAAATATATATAATCTTTGTAACAATAAATAAATTTATAAATATTTAACAATAACAAATTATTAATAAATTACGCTAAGTTACAAGGTATAACAAATTTAATAAAATACTATTATAAATATAACAATCAACAATCTAACAATTTAAAATAGAAATAAATATAAATTAACGAACATCACATAAAAAAGGAAACTAGAATGGAAAAACCACGAACTCAAATAAATAATAATTTCTAGGCTGGATACCAAGCCAGGAAAGCAATAGCTTAAACAACATGAACCTGGATTTCCAAGGCGTAAGAGTAAAGCGTGGTTCGGGAACATAAATCAGAGGCTTTGTTTACATTTTAGTTACATCTACAATCCATGGTAAATGTAGTTACATTTTTCATTAAAAGTGATGTTATTAGTTTAATCTAATGATTGTAATTAATATAAATAGTATTTAAATAATATTTAACATGATAAATTAAATGAACTACTGTTCATAATGTGAAAAAGAAGAAACCCAGGATACCTGGAGCACAAGAAAGAAGAAATTACTCAGACTAGATTGATAAATTAGTGCTTTAAACAACATTTTTAGTTAAATTAAAATAATATAGTGTTCACAGCTGAACAAGAAAAGAGCCAGGATACCTGAAACTCAAATGAAAAGAAATATAACTAGACTTGGTTAATAGAATAAATATTAAGTGATGCCTACTTTTAATAAACTATTGCTCATGAGTGAACAACAGAATACCAGGATACCTGAAGCACACAAAGAGAATAAAGGTAACTTGGACTTGACCACTATA